>VNJS01000582.1:0-18038 GCA_008042575.1 Drosophila watanabei
CTTGGAAGAGCAGTACAAGCGCGAGAAGCTCCAGGCCGATCAGCAGTTCGAGGAGCAGCGCAAGACCTACGAGGCGCGCATCGATGCCTTGCAGAAGCAAGTGGAGGAGCAATCCATGACCATGTCAATGTACAGCAGCTACTCGCCAGAGGATTTCCACCAAGAGGAGGATGTCTACAGTAAGTGATTTTTTATAATTTTTTAACTAATGTATTATAATGTTGCAATTCCACAGCCAATCCCATGTACGAGTCCTGCTGGACAGCTAGGGAAGCTGGTTTGGCTGCCTGGGCCTTCCGCAAGTGGCGCTACCATCAGTTCACATCCTTGCGTGACGATCTCTGGGGCAATGCCATCTTCCTCAAGGAAGCCAATGCCATTTCCGTGGAGCTCAAGAAGAAGGTAGATTTCTTTTTTATAATTAGTAATTTGTTTACTTAAATCCTTTTCCCCTTTTAGGTGCAATTCCAATTCACTCTCTTGACCGACACCCTATACTCTCCATTGCCACCCGAGCTGGCCTCCAGTGTGGCTCCCTTGCACCAGGATGATGAGTTTGGAGCTCCACCCGTCTCCAAGACTTTGGTGGCCGTCGAGGTTACCGATACCAAGAATGGAGCCACCCATTACTGGTCCCTGGAGAAACTACGGTAGGTTCTTCCAAGTCCTAAGCTCAGTTGAGATCTCCTGAACTTCCTCCTTCCTCACATTCATATTTCTCTGCACTTTGGTTGAGAGTTAAAAGCTGGCTTTTGATTTGAGTTGGTCGTTATCCTTTCGTTGGTACGTGCATGGTGGTTGTAGTTCATCATGAATTCTAGTTTCTATCAAATGCTCTAGAATTTCTTGGTTCATTTGTGTAACTTTTGGCTATAATCGAAGCGAAGAAGATCACGCCGCCACCATTTACGCCTCGAGACTCATCGCCATCATTCGCCAAAGCCCGAATACAGCTTAGGTTAGGTTATTCGAACAGATGTTGATTTGTACTTTTTCGGTTCTCTTACTACGAATCCCGCGACCCGAAACCCGAAACCCCTTACCCTCGAAACCCCAATCCCGCAATCCTCGTTTCCAAACCATTTATGTACACCACCAAGCTATCGCCTTGAGCTGATGCGACAGATATACAATGTCGAGAGCCCGCCATCGTCCATGCTGTTCGATACGTCCGGCATGGGGGAGGCATTGAGCGGAGCGTTGATGGGACCGCCCAGCCAAGATCTGCATCCCGGCCAGCAGCAGCATCAGCCGCCAGTCGAGAGCGAACGTGGCCGCCTGACACTGGCCAATCTGATACCTTCTAGGTGTGCTTTGATCGCAGGTTTCATTTGTATATAGACGTGTGTGTAGAAAACTATCCTTAGTTGTAGTTGCATGGCTTTCCATATATATTCGGCTTCTGATTTCTGGGGGTTTCAAGCTTGCTGTTACGCTGTCTCCGCCGCACCTCTTTTCCTATGCAAATTTTTAATATTATTTATCACGAGTACCTCAAAATTTATAGTTTCTAATTCTAAATTCTAAATTTTTAGGCAACGCCTGGAGCTGATGCGCGAGATGTACCACAACGAGGCGGAGATGAGCCCCACTTCGCCGGACTATAATGTGGAGAGCCTCACTGGCGGCGATCCCTTCTACGATCGCTTCCCCTGGTTCCGCATGGTGGGCCGGTCCTTCATCTACCTGAGCAACCTGCTCTATCCGGTGCCCCTGGTCCACAAAGTGGCCATTGTCAACGAGCGAGGCGATGTTCGTGGCTACCTAAGGATTGCTGTGCAGCCTGTCCTGGACGAGGAGTCCATTGACTTTAATAATGGAGTGAAGCAGTCAGCCCGGTTGGTCTTTAATGAGGATGATGCCAAGCCCAAGTATCGAGCTCTCAACGAGAAGGATGATGTGCAGCGGTATATCGATAATGGTGGTCTGGACAGCAAGCTGGAGGGTGAGTCTATCAGGGATTTATCTTATTTACACGATACTAAATTGTTATTTGCTTAACAGAACTTGAAGATGTAGACTCTGGTCGCGGCATTGACTCCAATTCCGCTTCCGAGTGCCATGAGAATGCCGAGGAGCCCGGTGAGCATTTGCAGGTGGGCAAGGAATTCACCTTCCGCGTCACCGTTCTTCAGGCCACAGGCATTGGCGCCGAGTACGCTGATATATTCTGTCAGTTCAAGTAAGTAACCTGTTAAAGATTATCTTTTGAATGTATTTTTGATAAGAATTAATCTTTTCAGCTTCTTGCATCGTCACGAGGAGGCTTTCTCCACTGAGCCCGTCAAGAACTCGGCTTCGGGTGCTCCCTTGGGCTTCTACCATGTGCAGAATGTAAGATTACTCTTCCTCCTACAAAATCCCTAGTTACAAAATTTGAAATTCCTTTCAGATAACTGTACCCGTAACCAAATCCTTCATTGAGTACTTGAAGACTCAACCGATTATGTTCAAGATCTTTGGGCACTACCAGACGCACCCCTTGCACAAGGATGCCAAGCAGGAGTTCGTTTCCCGGCCACCGCCACGTCGCATGCTGCCACCGAGCATACCCATCAGCCAGCCGGTGCGCAGTCCCAAGTTTGGACCCCTGCCGTGTGCGCCCACGTCCACGGTGTTGGCCAAGCACGATGTTCTCGTTTGGTTCGAGATCTGTGAGCTGGCGCCCAACGGAGAATATGTGCCATCGGTTTGTACCCGAACAGAGTCTTCGTCTTAAAGCGATATTAATCAATCTTTATAGGTGGTAGAGCACAGCGATGATCTTCCCTGCCGTGGCCTGTTCCTGCTGCATCAGGGCATCCAGCGGCGCATTCGCATCACCATCGTGCATGAGCCCACCGCCGAGGTGAAGTGGAAGGATATCAATGAGCTGGTGGTGGGACGTATACGCAATACTCCAGAGTCATCCGACGAGCAGGATGAGGATGCCTGCGTGCTGTCGCTGGGCCTGTTCCCCGGCGAGGTGCTGGAGGTGCCCGGCGATGATCGCTCCTTCTACCGCTTCGAGGCTGCCTGGGACTCGAGTCTGCACAACTCGGCGCTGCTTAACCGGGTCTCTCAGGGCGGTGAGACCATTTACATCACACTGAGTGCTTACTTGGAGGTGAGTGAAGATGCTTCTAAAATTTGTATTGATTTTTTATATAAATAATCTCTTTGTTTAGTTGGAGAACTGCGCACGCCCGGCCATAATCACCAAGGACCTGAGCATGGTCATTTACGGCCGCGATGCTCGCACCGGTCCCCGCTCCCTGAAGCACCTGTTCTCCGGACAGTATCGCAATCCGGAGGCCAATCGGCTCACCGGCGTCTACGAGCTGGCGCTGCGCAGAGCATCCGAAGCAGGTAGTCCAGGTAGCAATTCTCATTGTAGTTGTACTCGTACTCGGTCCGCTTGCACTCGCTTGCCGAATCTCCGGAGCTGGCCCCCATTCACTTGGTGTTTCTTTGTTTACCTTTACAGGCGTTCAGAGGCGTCAGCGACGAGTGTTGGACACCAGTTCCACCTATGTGCGGGGTGAGGAGAATCTGCACGGCTGGCGGCCAAGGGGCGACTCCCTGATCTTCGATCATCAGTGGGAGCTGGAGAAGCTCACCCGGCTGGAGGAGGTGGGCCGCATGAGGCATCTCCTTCTGTTGCGCGAACGCCTGGGCATGGACACCAACCCCAATCCGACTACCAAGACAGAGAAGGATGTGTGCAATCTGGCCGCCCGGGCAGCCACCTCGCCCGTTCACATGGTCATTCCACAGTCGCCGCAGACTCCGGTCAAGGATCCGCAGCAAATCATTCCAGAGCGCGAGTACAACCAGCGGGAGCAGGATCTCATGCTCAAGTGCTTGAAGCTGGTGCAGGGTGAGTTGTGACTTGGATATTTCCATTCTGTCAGTTGCTCAGTCTTTGCTTTCAGGACGCTACACCAAGAGCGAGGCAAGCGACACCCAGACCCAGTCGGATGTGTCGCCCAGTGATGAGGGGTGTGCCGACATGACCGTCAGCTGTATCTCCAGCAATTCCATGGAGTAAGTAGTCGCTTAACCACCTCGCCAATTGCATCCACACGAGAGCACCCTCCATCTTAGTTAGCTTGCATCCATATTCGGCTTTCTTGGTTTATTAGAGCAAACGAAATTGGCACGACACCACAGCACACGACATGGTACATCAGTCCACCACACTAACCCATCATTCACGCTCCCATTCTGACCTTAAAAGAGCACCCTTTACACATCACCCTCTGGGAAAGACGGACTACAGGGTGTATTCACACTTCAGGATTTTGAAATCGTAGTTCAAAGAAAGATTTTCCAAAGCAATTAGTGTTTAAAATATATTTTTATATGCTTTTAAATGAGCTTAATTCGATGAGCAACACTCTCTCTACTGAAACACACGATGAGTTTCCACAATCTGCTGTTGAATGCCTTGGGGACACTCCCCACGCAAGATGCACAACTGATGGTTCTCCTCAAAGACATAGTCAGGCTTGCACACACAATTTACGCCACAAAAGTTGGCACATTTCTGAGATTTAAAAGCACAGGTTTCGGGACAAACTCCGGCACATCTCTTAACAGTGGCATTGTCGCCACAAGAGCCCGGAAATGGATTCCAAATGTACTTCTCGCGATCCGGATCCGGGTCCACCTCGTGTTGTAGCAAGATTGACTCATCAGAGCTAGATTTTCATGAACAAAGCCGCCGGCAGCAGCAAACAAAGGAAAAATAGCACCTGAGCCATTATAGAAACCAGACGCAACTGGAGTTAATCGATTCAGTCTCCGCCTTATATTGTTGCCAGTAGCTACTTCCATGTAATTGCCTTCTCCATTTGATCATCGCAGTGCAAAAAAAACTAACAAAAATCCACCATCGATCGCTCATCTTCCTTCCTAATAACTCGAGATACTCAAAAAAACAAAACTTCCAATATTTTATTTGTATGTTTTCCTTTTTTTCGGTTTTCTTTTACACAACAAAAAAATTAGAAACAACAAATTTGTAATTCGACGCAGGTAATTTTCTGTTCTATCCAAAGAACCCAAAACCTTAAATAAACCAACTCAACGCTTAAGGCCCTGGCTAATTGTTTTTGTTTTGTTTAAACCAGATTATGTTCGCCGGATCGGGCAGATGCACCAAATGGCTGGGAGGCCCCAGCTCCGGCCACACAGCCGGCCCTGCCGTTGCGTCTCTATGTGCCGGAACTGGAGGAGATCCGCGTCAGTCCTGTGGTGGCCCGCAAGGGTCTCTTGAACGTCCTGGAGCATGGCGGTTCCGGCTGGAAGAAGCGCTGGGTGGTAAGTCATCGTAGGGTTAGAGAAAAGTTTTGTGTTTTAATTATAAATGTAATTCGTGTAGATTGTTCGTCGCCCGTATGTGTTTATCTACCGATCGGAGAAGGACCCCGTTGAACGGGCTGTCCTTAATCTGGCCACCGCTCAGGTGGAGTGCAGCGAGGACCAGGCAGCCATGGTCAAGATACCCAACACATTCAGGTGGGTTTCGGTTGCTAGTTAGTTAGGATTTAAATAATAAACTATTCCTATTTTCAGTGTGGTGACCAAGCATCGTGGCTATTTGCTGCAGACCCTCGGCGACAAGGAGGTGCACGACTGGCTGTATGCCATTAATCCCCTGCTGGCCGGGCAGATCAAGTAGATTCCTTTGCCACTCTTATAGCTTTTCAATTCTAATACTTTGTGTACCCTCACTAGGTCCCGTTTGGCGCGTCGAACCTTGGAGCCGGCCAGCCAGACGGCCTCACAGATCCAGGCCAGCAGTGCGGCGAACGCCAACAGTGCGAACAAATGAGATACGATCACGATGGAATCCGTTTTGGTTTACTGAGACGCAGGCTATGGCTGGCTGCAGCGCCTGAGCATCGCCCGACGTCTGGTCAGGCGGAGATCGCAGCGGCTGGCAACTGATTGAGGATATAGCTTGGATTCCATCGGAGTAGTAGGATATAATAGAATATAATGAAATCGAATGATCAAGTCAGACATGATAATTATGGGAGGAGAGAAACCAAATGCAAAGCGTACGTAATTATTAAGTAGTTCAACAACAACAACAACAACAACAAAAGCCATGGATTAATGGATATTATTATGTATTATGTATTTCGTGATTAGTTGCAGCTCCAATCAGATACGGATAGCCTGCTTTTTAGAGCCCGTCTTATGGTTAAGTTCTTGGACAATTCTGTAAATAGCCTTTGTTGGATTCGATTGTATAAATATTTGGTATTTAGTTAGAGGATCGTTCTTAGTTTGAGTTCCCAGCGTGATATTATGTTGATCAGTTTAGATTGTATTGGATTCCCTTCTCAAATATATATGCGACAATTATGTAATGATGCTTGAGACACACACGTATATGCATTTTAATGGAGCAACTAAAGCAAAAACCGATCTATATATATATATATATAAAGAATTAATGTATAAAACCCTATATATTTGCTGTTTATACACAAATTTTCAAATACTTGTATCTTGTATTGTTTAACCGACAAATAGAGGAGCAGGCAGCGACATAATGATGATGATTAATGATACCAAATATGTATGTGTGTGTGTGTTAAAGGAAGACCGTACAGTATATAGGATATAGCTCAGCAGAATTGCGAAATCTCTATAAAGATAACGATTATTGTTAGATATATATATATACAAGAATATATATACAACCAGAACTACATGCGAATGAAACTATTTTACACACCAGAGTTACGAACGCTGCTATAGGAAGAGTTGTTGTCCCCCGCCCCCCACATTGTCGACTGTTGTTGACGGCTTTTAAGGCTTTCCCCCCACAGTTTCGCTTCTCTTACACTGCTCCCACTCGGAACCACCTGCAAAAGCTTCAAGCAAGAACAAACACAACGTTACGGAACAACCAATTGTAGTTTTGATAAGAGTCTTAAATTATAGTATGCAATGGCCACCTGTACATTTCCCAAGAACTAAAACTGAATCTTTGCTTTTGCTTTACCTCAGTCAAGGAGGGGTTTTGAGATTTCATTTGCGTTTTGCCTTCGGTTGGAGCACGAGCTTAGGTCAGGTTAATGGATTAAATTTGGGGGAGACAACGGAGCTTCGCTTGTGCCCGGATCACAAGTCCCGAGGCTCCCCAAGTTGTTGATGGGATCGCTTTCGTCCGTATTCGTAATGGAAACGGAACGTTAAGCAATCGTTGGCAGGATATCGGATATAGAGTTGGCGTTTTTTGGGTTTGAGTTTATTGTAGCAAAATGTAAACATTTGTTAAACTATTGAATTAATTTCGAATTGTAACATATTAGAGAATTGTAATTACAATAATCATTATACGAGCATTATATATTATCTGATATATCTATGTAATAACCCTTTTGGCCCGGTTTGAATTTAACAAAAAACGAATTGAATTGCACACACAGAGCAGCTAGCAATTAGCAAGGCGAGTTAACGAGCATAAACTCCACTTATATATGTATGCGTATATAGTACATACAAAATACATTTCAAAATCTATCTTAATATACACATCGGCTATATATAAATATATATATGAATGAGATGATTGCCTGGCAAACGTTTCAAATGACAGATTCGACCGAAAGGAGCAGCGGAACCAATGCAAGGATTACCAGTTGGTATCAAGGAAGAAACCCCCACAAACAAAAAAAAAACAAGAGAAGGCAAAGAAAAACCTATGCTATGTGTATGTATAATCCAAAACAAATTGATATATGCCAGGGCGTATCACTATTAAAGAAATATAAAATAAAACGGCTTTAAATAAAATCTGTAAATTACCAAAGGTCTTTCATTTATAATCTCTCTAATATATTGTTAATATAAGTATGTACAAGTTCTATTAACGGAGCATACAAAATGGATTTTATTCACTTCGTTATAGGCTTAATTCGATCCATGAAATCTAAAGTCAGTTGATCAGAAACCCTGCCATCATGGACAGCTTCAAAACAGTGTGGTTATTTGGTTTTCTTTTGGTAAAAGAATATATGCTCTTAAATTAATCCAAAGTTAACACAAGAATATATTTTATACAGATTTTTCAACCCAGCTTGGTGAGATGTCAAAGTTACAACCCAAAACATATACTCACCTGTTTGGAGGTCATTTTAAAGGGCGTTGCAGTACTCAGCAAAGAGGTCATGCCCAAGACCGTGGAGTTGATCACGTGCACGCGCTTTGTGACACAGGCGAACTTGGCTGATCTCGATACCAAAAGTTTCAGGACGCTGGTCTCCACCTTCCTTTTGAAGCTCGTCAAAGGACCAAGCTGTCTCGATACCTTTTCAGAGAGCATGCAAGACCTTATCAAGCCTCATAAAGCCCAATTTGATGCACATAGGTGCGCCTATTTGAGTGTTGTCCCACAATGTTGGCCTAAGAGCGAGTAAAGATTGAACAACACACAGTGTGTGTGTGAAAAAAATTAGAAAATATGGTTAATTTATTTACATGAAATACTTTATTAATTTAATATTATCTGTATGCATCTAAAAAGTATGCAATGGATTTGGGGTCAGGGTTTTTCATAGTCGGGAATTTTATATCTCCAGCTGACATTTTTAGAATCGAACTTACAAGTTCCTTAGTGCAAAAAGGCATACCAAATCAAATTTTTACCCCGATCTAGAAGTTAAATATATATCTTATTTTTACTAAATTTGTTTCTAAATATTTTGTATACTGTTTATAAGCATGCAGAACCAATTAAGTTATTTTATCAGAGAGCAGTACAGAAATTTGCTTAGTTGTTCCTTGACATATCATAGAGATGGCAAGTCCGAAGTTTTTATTTACACTCTCTTGTGTGGCGGTAAGATATTCCTTAGGATCCTTGGCAAACTCATCAATAAATATATTTTTATTATAGTTTTTAGCAACCACCTGGGGATATACATATAACATAAAGCAAGTAGGCGTTTGTCTCCAGATTGTATTCGATGCCACGTCCGCTTTAACTCCCCAAGTCCTGCCGTTATTCGAGGATCTCACCAAATGTACCAAGTACCAGAACCACATGGAGCTGGACAACATGTCCCTTCTCATGTTTGGCATGGTGGTCTTCAGCTGGCTGCAAAGCTTGGCCTTGGAAGTCAATTGCCTTTGGACAACGTATGATCGCTTAAAACAAATCCTGGATCCGCACATGCAGCGACTTAGGCAATACGAATGCATGTACGTGGGCTTGCCCGCGTATTGCATACCAAAATGATTTGCAAGAAATTAAATAAAATCTATAAAGTTGTTACGAGAGCGTAGCAAATTAACTAATATTCGCTCAAAGGTTGGAGCTCAAAGTAGAAATTGTTTATAGTCATTCGCCAGCATGCCGAGAGTAAAGTTGACTCTGTTGGTGAGCTCTTTGCTCGTAAGTGGATCCAGTAAGCAGACTTTATCCTTTCTCACTAACTTAACCCTTTCCCCCTCACAGCTCCTACAAATAGTGACAATCGAAGCACAAAAGATAAACCTGATCAAGATCAACAAATGTTTGAAAAAAACCCTGGAACTAATAAGTGCTGCCTCCGCAAAGGCTTTGCCGATCATCAAGGATGTGATTGACTGCGTTCAGTTCCCGGTCCAAAATAACACTGATCGTATGCATTTAATGCAGTTAATTTTGATGGTCTATCAGTTCATCCAGTATGCCTTGAACAACAAATTGAACTGCCTGACGAACGCCTATTTGGCTCTGACTGCCGTCACGACTCCTCACACAGACACACTAAAGGCCTTAAAGTGCGCGTTTTTGTTTGCACAAGAACCATTGTGCTGAAAAATCTAGAGACTAGCAACAAAATATAAATCATTTTAAGCTGAAATAATAAAGTTAAGAAGGTCTCAGGGTTCTTTAATATATAATATAACTTTTTTAACAGTAAGATAAAAGTACACGTCTGTGTAAAGACCTAATACTTTATAATAATATATATAATTGCTCAAATAAAATATATAGAAACCATATTTAAGCAAATGTTTCTTTCATGCTTACTAAAACCACTCTAAATAACCTAAAAAAATTTTATACGTTGTAGACTTTTTCTCTATGACCTTGAAAGTTAATTTATTAATAAATCAATTAAGAAAGCGAAACAAATTAATTTTGAAGCCATAAACACAGTGTAAAATCCGCAGTTAGAGCTGCTAAGAGGCAGGACGAATGCGATTATCCTGAGGCCTATAAATAGGGCAAAGAGTGCGGCGCACCAGAAAGTGGCTTCCGGAGGCTTTTCCACAAAAGTAAACCCAAAATCCCAGCTGCAATGAAACTGCTCCCGTTTACCCTTATGCTGAGCGTGCTGGCTGTAAGTATGACTTTCTTGAAAATATAAAGTTTATTAAAATACAAATTTACTATTCCATTTCCAAATAAAAACAGTTTGCATCTTTGAGGCAAGCCGAAGCAGAGCGTGACTGGGACAAAGTCATAAAGTGCGCCAAGGTGGGCAGCACAGTGGCAGCGTCCTTTGTCAGGGAATTTGTTCCGGAACTGCGAACTTATATGAATTGCGTCGATTACACTCCGATACCGAATGCCAGAAGAGGCGTCCTTAAGTACGTTAGATGTGCTTACGAGCTACTAAGGCAAAGCGTCAACGGAAACACCAATTGCCTGATCGATCCTCTTAAGCGAGGAATCGATTTCCTGAAGCCCAATATAGCCCAGATTGACGAATTAAAATGTCTCGAAGAATAGGTCTAAATTTATTGTCAATTTTGAAATAAAGTTTTGAGCAGCTTGCAGTACTTTTAGCAAGTCTAAAGTGATGACTTTACTTAATAGATATTATAAACATATATGTTTATATTGTTAATGTGATCTAGAGTGAATTTATTTAAAAAATAAATGAATATAAAGTCAAAAACAAGCCACTCTTTTTACACTTTTAATATAATTTCATTAAAGAACACGTCATTGCTGGTTATATGAATAAAATTACATAAATTATTTAAAAAATTACCAATACATTATCTTTTTTTTTAATGTATAGGTCAAAACGTGTACATGCAGCTCGTTCCTGCATCAAGTTTGTCCTTGAAAGAATTTGATTTCGTAAGCCACATTTGATCCATGACCATATTACTTGGCGCATCGAATGGGAATATCAAATTGATTTGGCAAACAATCCTATAAATAGGACAGCTGAATCCATTGACATCCAAAGCCTCTTCCATTCCCAATCACCGAAGAATGAGCGCATTCAAGGCCGTTTTCTTGCTGAGCCTCTTGGCCGTAAGTACCTTAATTATTTTATATATTAAAATATATATAAATATATAACAATTCCCTTTAATAGATATTCTTGGCTCCCAGAGAGACCCAGGCCGATGTCGCTGTTAAGCCCGAGTGGAGCAAGTTTGGCCAGTGCACCCAGGTAGTAATCGAATCGGTGTCAGCTGTGGCCAGAAGAGTTGTTCCGACCATCTATGACATTAACCAGTGCACCGGATATCAGGCGAAGCCTCCTCCGAATGGGGTGCGGCGTAACATTTTATGGTATGTGAAGACCGCCCTGCAGTTCCTCAAGAAGGTGGTCCTCGAGCAACCCAGGTGTCTGCTCACCCTACTGGACAAGTTGTCGGAGACCCTCAGGCCATATGTATCACAAATTAGCTCCATCGGTTGCCTAGACGAGGATGACTATCTCTTTTAAATGAGAAAATATTTGTAGAATGTCTTTAACAAAATTGCAATAAATTGGTTGAATAGCATGGCTTTCATGTTGGCACAATATATATTATGATCATTTTCTGTGGGAGATTTGAGAAAAGGGTTTCTACTTTCAAGGCCTTTATTGCATACGTTTGTCTTTTGTAAAGCATGTAACAAACTTCACTTCCGTTACTTAAGATAATTCAATTACTTAATTATATATTAATTTTACGTAAAAAAGACCTTGAAGTCCTTTTCAAGGTTAGTTGATTAGAAACGGACACATTTCGATATGGCTTAGAGGTCGTGCGGAAGCGATAAATTGCGAATAAGGAATGCTTTTCGGCATTACTAAAGCGATTACTCTGAGGCCTATATATAGGGCAAAATGGCCACATGTCCTAAATCTTGGGTCTGTAGCCGTCGACAAAGAAGCCACGATGCATTTAATTAAGGTCGCCTTTTTGCTGAGCTTTTTGGCTGTGAGTATGTCCAATGGAAAACTATATAACGATTCTGATCCGAAACCCTTCTATAGCTATGCCACAGGCCCCAGGTCGAGGCAGCCTTGGGTCCCAGGCTAACCAAGACTCTCCTGTGTGCCGAGCTGGCCACCGATGCCGCTGCCCAGATAATCGAGAGTTCTGTGACAGGCCTCAAGGTGCTGGCCGATTGCGCGCAGTTCAAGCCTACACTTAAGCTGAATGGCAGCATCGTTAGATTCATTAAGCTGGCCTACCAATTCATCCGCAAGATTATCCACGAGAAGAGGCTCTGTCTTATCAACTTGTTCACCTCGACCGTGAACCTCATCCGACCGGCTGTGGCCGAATTCGAAAAGCTGGATTGCCTGAACCCAGAAGTCTAAAAAAATCAATTCAAAACTTTTTTGTCAGATGTATCTTTGTTTGGAAATATATCTATGCACATATGTCTTTTTTGGGGTTGCCATAATAACTTGTGTGAACTCAAAATTATATTAGTTTAAACTTTGGAGGTTGAAAGTTGTCCCAAAGAATAACTCTACTTACAAAAGTGCTGCATAGGTTCTCGAGGTCCTATCACTTAGTACCAGAAAAATCCAAAAAGAAATAGTTTAATAATGTTTATTAAACCATAATTAACATTAACTTGTTATCTTCTTTTTGAGATACAGAATACGATTTATTTTAGAGTCCATGACTAAAATCAGTAGCAAAGTGAAGAGAACTAAAAAACGTTGAAATTTAATACATGAAGTTCGATTTTAAAATAATGAAAACTTACGTAAGAGTCGAAAAGTAGACATATTTATTTTGTAAGCCGCAAAACCTAGCTACTAACCCCTTTATATAGAAAACTGGCGACAAATTCGTGACTATTTAATTTTGCGATAAAGCTCTGAGAACGTAAACACAATTATTTGAAAGTACCTGTAATCTTCCTTGGGGAACGTGACCGGGTTGAGGGAAAAAACCGAGAGAAAACGCATTCGCTGGCCAGGTAAGTCCTACAGTTGCCAGTGGCACCTGCTAAGTAATTACCTCAATTCCATGGTCCAAATCCTTGTCCATTGTGGCTATGAAATTCCATGACAACCGAAGCTCAGTGATGCAAATCCCAGGCAGAATGCCATTGCATAAGCCCCAACAAGCTGCCCGAGTGCTGAGTGCTCCACGAGAGGATTTGGGACCGTACAAGTGCAAGAGATTCCCTAGAAGATCCGCTGTAATTAGGCGAGTTTTCGCCGCCATTTGGCCATTTGGCTCCCCCGACAATACCGTCTTCTCTTTTCCATTTTTTGTGTTGTTCGCTTCTCGAATGAATAATTCAATAGTCCGGCCAAGCCGCAGGTCTCTCAGCCTCACAGCCTCGGGACCATATCGGTAGCTGGCCATAATCGAGGTCAGTGAAATCAAATCGCGTCGACCAAGTGCTTAGCACTTGCTCAGCGGCCTGTGGAGGAACTGGAACTGGAATTGGAATTGGAAGTGCAACTGCCAGTGGATGTGGTCGTGGAAGCGCGACTCCCTGGGCTCTGGCAGCGGCTCCACTTTCAATGGCCAAAAGCGGCCATGGGAGCTTCCTCCTCCTCCACCTCCTCGTTGTCGGTTGCTTTTGTTTCCGTCAGCCAAAATAATCGCAGCCACTAAAAATAGACAACAATTAAATGCAAATCAATTGCATTGATTTTCTTGAGATACTTTTTTTAGGTACAGGAGACTGTGCCTTTGAAAGGACACTATAAAAATAAATAAAGTACAAAGTTTATAATAAAAAGTATTTAAAAAGAGGAAGGTGTTTATTTGTAATATTTTAAAACTCTTTATGTACACGCAATATGAACATTTTATAATATAAAAGAGTCAAAATCGTTTTACAAATCATATCTTGGACATATTTTTGAGGAATTACTATAAATTTTTAAATTTACTATACAAATTATTTAAAATACATAGAAAAAGGTTCTTTAAAATACAAATGTCTTAGGCATTCCCCACTGTTCTTGGCAAACCTTTTAGACATTGACATTGTCCCCGAATCCGTCTTAGCCGTCCAATTAGCAGCTATAAAAGCCACTTGGATGCGCCACCAACGCCAGACGTTAAAGTGACTCCCGTCCGTTGGTATCGGGACTCAGTTATAGCCTGAGATTTAGTTTTATCCTAACAGCCTTAGCCAGTTCCCTACTGTTGAGTTCACCATGGTGTTCGACTCAAAGATTAGGGTGCCGAAGTACGACTCGGATGCGTTCGACAATGTCGAGTACGAGCTGCAGTTTACGTACACGCTGGAGACGGACCGCCGG
Organism: Drosophila watanabei; assembly: GCA_008042575.1. Taxonomy (NCBI): domain Eukaryota; kingdom Metazoa; phylum Arthropoda; class Insecta; order Diptera; family Drosophilidae; genus Drosophila; species Drosophila watanabei. Next base: position 14,472 of record VNJS01000582.1, read on the forward strand.
ATCATGAGCTTCTACGACGCCATGTGGGGCATGGAGGTGTCCGGCGGCATCGATCAGTTTGAGCCGCTGACCATTGTCAATGTCTCGCCCACGGGCTTGGCCAAGCGCGGGGGAATGCGGGTGGGCGATGAGATCACACAGATCAACGATGTGCCAGCCTTGGAGATGACCTTCAACGAAGCCCTTCAGATGTTCCGAAAGAACTCGCGCTACGTTCGCGTCTATGTCAGGGGGTGAGTAATATCTACTATATCTCTTAAAATACTCCTTTCACTTACTATTTATTTTTGTATATATTTTCATTAGTGATGACGAAGTGCCTGGCGAGGAGGACTGGACCTGCGACTGCTGGTTCAAGCCCCGGAAGCCCTGGCGTCGTGACTTCACCCCCATTCAGTGGACCTTCCCATGGAACGATCGCCGCAAGCCCGTCTACAAGGAGTCCAACTGCTTCATGGTGCCCAGCAAAATGGAGGAGAAGATCCGGGCCAGACGTGCTGCCACCTCGGCTGTCCACAAGAAGGAGGACGCGCCACCGCACACCCGCTCGCTGACCCCAACGCCGAGGCCCAAGAACCAGCCGGGACCCAATCTCCTGGAGTCGGTGCTGCGACCCCGTGGACCTCCGCCACGGGAAGTTTAAGCTGGCGATCCGAAGGATGAAGCTGGCTAGGAAAACAGGCAGCGCTGAAAACGCTGCAGTGTCTAAGGATTCTCAATATCCACTTAAAATGGCAGCCAGGCAGCTGTGCCTTGAACAGCTTTCAAAGGATTTGGAAGAGTGTTCGCTGCCAGATCAAGGATAGTATAAAACAGTGCTCCGAAGGAATACCCAAAAGAAGTTGAAATGCCATTCAAAACGTTGAACAGAGATTAAGAAAAGAGTCCTGCGGAACTTTGTCGAGATGCTGCTCATGTATAATACAGAATGTATGTATAAATATTACCTAAGCCACTAGAAATTACTTGAAAGTGGAATCTATTAACAAGGTGTTATTTTACATAAACAATAATAACGAAATTATTCTTAAAATGTTTGTACATTTTTTAAATAAATGAAGTGGAACAAAGCAATGGTTTAAATCCTAATCTCTATAATATGGTGTATTTTAAAGGTCTTAAGCTAATCGTTTAGAAACACTTATCCGGGTATAAATTCTCGTCAAGAAAGTCTTCAATATTTAGTTTGCCATAATGAAGATCGTCGCCCTGATGGCAGTGTTCTTGCTCTGCCAAATTATACCTGGACATTCCAGAAAGATTTTCCGTCCCTGCCGTGCAAACCGCATATTCTCCAATTGCTCGGATTATTGCAATTTGGGCTGCAATAAAGGTCTGAACACGTGCCTTAGGGAGTGTCGTCGTGGATGCGCGTGCGGCGAAACGGCCTTAATAATGGAGTCCCCCTCTGAATGTATGGCCTTACAATACTGCATTAATTAAAAAAATGTTGCAACAGTGGAAATATCTGCAAATTTGATAAATTTAATTAAATTTAAAATTTACCATTCTAACTGTAACGAACTTGGTGTTTATTATAAAGATTATATGGTTTATTTTAAATGTTAATAACTAATCGATTGGTTGCACTTGCCGAACTTATACATAATATAAGTCTGAGTAAAGGCAAAGGTATTCAGTGTTTAGTTTGCCATCATGAAGATCGTTGCCTTGTTGATAGTGGTAATCCTCTGTCAAGTTCTACCAGGACATTCTAGAAAGACTTACCGCCCGTGCAATTCAGGCGAACTGTACTACACTTGCGAGGATGCCTGCAGATGGGGCTGCAAATGGGGCTACGAAGTGTGCCTCAGGGAGTGCCGGCGTGGATGCGGATGCGGTAAAAAAGTCCTTATAATGGTAGCTCGCAGTCAATGTTTGCAATTACAAATCTGCAAGAAATAAAACATAAAAAATAGTACATAAAAAATTCAAATTTTCTTATTACAAGTAACTATAATTTTTTTTTTTCGAATTTGTGAACTTAGCTTTCAGTGGCAGATCAAAGCCTTTATATACCACCAAAAAGAGTTCATTAAATGCATTCTTAATTAAGATTTTAAGATGATTACTTTGTTGGCAAAATGTTATTCTTTTAAATGAAGTGCTTTGGGTTTTCAGTTCAAGCGTCTTTGATTATTCTTATAAAATGTATATATTTTAAAATGTGGCTTTTCTACAGAAAATATAAATCTGGTCAATGTTTGCAATTACAAAACTGTAGGAAATAAAACAAAAAAATATTACATGAACAATAATGCCACAATGGAAATATCTCCAAATTTGATCAATTCAATTTATTTTTATATATTTTGCAAATGACCATTCTGAGGAAAACGTAAATTTTGTCAGTGGAACGAACTTGTTGTTTACTATTTAGATTATATGGTTATTTTAATTGTTAAAAACTAATCGATTGGTTGCACTTGCGTAACTTATAAATAAATTCACGCCATGAGAGGGGGAAAGGTGTTTAGTATTTAGTTTGCCATCATGAAGATCGTTGCCTTGTTGACAGTGGTAGTCCTCTGTCAAATTCTACCAGGACATACCTTTAGAAAGATTTACCGCCCATGCTTTTCAGGCGAACTGTACTACGGTTGCCACGATCTCTGCAAATGGGGCTGCAAATTCGGTTACCACATGTGCATTAGGCGGTGCCAGCGAGGATGCGCATGCGACAGAAGAGTCCTTATGTGGGAAATCGCGGGTCAATGCTACCAATTACAAATGTGCAGGGGAAGAATATAAAAACAAGAAAGGAAGCTAACTTCGTTTCATATTCATTTTATTTTTACAGTTTTAAATTTTTTGTTGTATGTTTTTACATGTAAAGTAAAATATAACTTACCTCCACATTTGCCGATTGTTTGTATAGCAGCTTATGATGTAGTCGTCGGAATCTTATGAAATTTACAATAAAATTCTGAAATAATATGGAATGCTTCCATCTCAAAGTAGAAGAAGTTATGTTTAAAACTAGCAAAGTTATAATCTTCTATCTATGAATTTCCCGATCTTTCCTTTGGCAGCTATATGATTTAGTAATCCGATTTTTATATAATTTATAATTTTTTTTCTACAAATGTACGGATCATTTTTATGGCAGCTATATGATATAGTCGTCCGATCTGGCCCGTTCCGACTTATGTATGAGTGAGAGTATATATAAGACTATCTACAAAGTTACATTCAGATAGCTTCAAAACTGAGGTACTAGTTTGCTTAGAAACGGACAGACGGACATGGCTAGATCGACTCGGCTGTTGATGCTGATCAGGAATATATACACTGTATAGGGTCGGAGATGACTCCTTCACTGCGTTGCAAACTTCTGCCTGAAAATATAATACCCTTAAAGGGTTTAATAATACATAAACAATAATGCAACAATGGACATTTTTTCAAATTTGTTACTTCAATTCTTTTTTCGAATTTGTAAATTTAGCTTTTAGTGGCAGATCAAAAAATATTTTCAAATCTTTTATATACCACCGAAAAGAGTACATACATACATTATATGCATTTTTAATTAAGATTTCAAGATGATTATTTTGTATTATATCG
>VNJS01000583.1:0-30933 GCA_008042575.1 Drosophila watanabei
CCGTTCAATGGGTGTTGCTATTTAGGAGCATATCGCTCCTATTGCTTCAGTTACCGCTGCTGGCCCGCTGATACGCCTCTGACAATATCTCGTCTAGACTGGGCATTATGAGCGGCACAGCACAATTGATTGTTTTTGTTTCGTTTCCCCAATTTGTGGATTTCTTGCTTGCTGGCTGCTTTTAGCGGAAAAGTTTTCAATGTACGTAAGTGTCTTGAAGTTCCCTGGCGGCAAACAAGAAGCCGCTGGGGGCTTTTTTCAATGATATACGACTGGCATTCTTGGCGGGGGTAATTCAGTCTTCAGCCTAATCGCGCGACTTAGATTTACGATATCAGAGCAGGAAGTCGGTGAATGCCAACAGATACACGAGATCACGCAGGTAATTTAAGTTTAAAAAAGTTCGTTAAAGTTCAACATTTATGCTCGATATCAGAAAGTTTATAGGAAAATGATCGATTTGAAGCCAACTAGAAATTGGATAACACAATCATTGGAATTTACGGCAGTCACGCAGGAAATGACTATACTTTTTATTTTGGCAGATTGACCCATAATAAGTCAGTTTTTTTTTCTACACTTTTAAGATTTTTGGGATGCCCCACAGCAATGGATTTTAAGCTGTTTCTACCTATCATAGTTTTAGTTTTTTTATTAACTCTAGTTTTTCTATTAACTCTCTAAGTTTTTGATAGACATCGTGCACTAAAACTTTATAAAAAGCAAGAAAGGAAGCTAACATACCGTATGTATGTATAGCAGTTTGCAATTGCACCAGGAATCTTATTATAATATATCTTCATTTCAATTTTAAAAGCTTATTTCTCTGTTGGCTTTTAAAAGGTTAACAAACCGGGAAATGAAATTTAAACCAAATTAAATATATAATTAGGATTTTTAAAATTGCGTTACATTTTGTTTTGAATTTTAATTTCAATATATAACAAATTAAAATATAGATTACTTTCGAATTTAAGCAGTGATAGACTACCAAGAAGACCTGTAATATGTGCATTAAAGGGACTTGAAATCGAAATTTTAATATGATAAGTATTTGGCAAATTAAAGTTTTTCAAGCATCATTGGAAATTATAAGTGGAATTTTTTTTTTGTTTAAATTTTGTATAAATTTAAATGATGCAACCCTTTAAAAAATGATAACAAAGAATATGTACGATTTATAGCGTCGGAAATGACTCCTTCTCTGTGTTACAAACTTCTGACTTAAATTTTAATACCCTGCACGGATGTAATAATACCTGATCTTAAAATCAAAACGACTCCCAAAAAAGTTTACTTTTTTTGCAAATAAAAACAAGTCGACTCTGTAATAATTAGAAATAAAAAAAATCACTAGTCACACTTGTACAAAGCACTTTTAAAGATTTTCGATAATTTGGTTTACGATTTCTAAAAACCAAATTATTGCCAATCATGGTCAAAACCGATTAATGACTTAGTAACTATTGGGCCTAAATGTTCTGATGTTACCTTTTGGGAACAGGAATACGAATCTAAAGATTATAACATTACATTTAATAATAGGAAAAATAAATATTGTTTGAAAAACACGTGTGTCTACTTTGATTCTTGTAATTTCATGATCAGGTTCATTGTTTATAATGTTATTGTTATTATTGTTATGTATTTTCTATATACTAATGATGTATATTGTACTTTCAAATGGCATTCATTGTGCTTGCCTGCCGGTCATCACGTAAGCCAATCTAAAATTCTTTCAAAATAAAAGACTTCTTGATTACAACCATAGAACAAACTCTTATGCTTTATGTTCCCTTTTGTCTCCAAATTCGTTTCCTCACTATTAATTTAATTAAATGTTCTTATATATGTGATTCGACAATTTGTAACTTGAGAAACATTAAGAAAAATAAATTACAATTTGGGGTGAACGAGCAACGGACTACCTTCAATAGAATTTCATTGTAACTACTGAGGGAACTACATTTCCTTGATAGTAGATTTTAAAATACAAAATAAAAAAAGTTAGCACAAATGTGCATTCCAATTCAATTTTAAAACACCTTCTGGTTGAGCATGATCTGCCAATCTTCTTCGCATAAACAAACTCAAAACCATGGAAAAATCACCGAACGGGCAGCCTACTAACTGACCTTCACGAATGAGAAGGAACCGTGGTCAGCATGCGGCCGGCATGCGATCACTCCCCCAGCGGCTGACCTCCTTCGCCTTACACCGTTTGCACAATCGCGAGTCGCGACACACACAGAATTGATACGGCCAGCAGTCCAGCAGTCTGTAAACTTACTTAGGGCAATATATTTATTATACAAAAATCGGTTGTTCTGCGATACGTTTTAACTGCGCGCTCACTCGGCCGACGCATGCCGTCTGAGCGGTGATCGGAGATCGGCGGGCCCAGACAAGATCGGTGAGGCGTCCGTGGGGTCGCAGGCGATCCCCCGAAATAGACGCATCCAGCGGCAGTGACCCCCACGCGGCGTCGTGTCATCGGTGGCGGCCCCTGTGTGTGCACGTGAACCAGAAATAAATGCAACGACTCCGAGATAAATATGTATAGAGTACGTACTCAGACGAAGTGCTCCAGATGGTCGTGCATGTAGGTGACTAGCGCTTTTTCGAAGAGCGGTAACAGCAGTCGGTCCATCTGGACGTTTACGCTCACGTAGAACTGCCGCTGGTACCGCATGCTCAGCTTTTGGGCCAGAACGGACGAGTCGGTTTGGTTCCGATCGCCCATAATGGAGGCGGATATGGCCTTGCCCTTGGCGTCATAGCGGTCGGGCATGGCCATGGCCAGCTCGTCAAAGGTCTCCGCCTCCCGGCCGTTGATGAAGAGCAGGGTGCTTCCCTGCATTTTGAGAACGCGCCCCGTGAACTGCACATGCCCCCCGTCCAAGTGGAAGCAGTGTGAGGTAAAAAAGCCGGTTTCCTGCGCTTGCACAGAATCTCCGGCGGCCTTGGGGTATTCCTGAACAGCCACACTCTCCATTGATGCAGTATATTCAGGTGTACGGAGGATATTGTAAAGTTTAGCAACTGAAAACAAATAAATTATGCGATGAAAAGGCAGATTTTGACTGGAGCCGCTGACAGTGTTAGAAAGTACTCAATAGCCAGGGCTCCCGATAACTAAAAGCTATCGATAAATGGCGCCAAATATGAACAATTAAGAAATCAAATAAAACTCTTAAATTTTCGCCGTTCGCAGTGTTGGTTGCATTTATTTAAGGCTCTATATTTGATGTGGGCGAGATTTTTGTATGTTTACGTTTTGTTGAGTTAAAATACATATATACGATATTTTTTGTTCACAATTACAATCAGATTTTTGTTGTTTCGCTCTCCCTCAGCACGCATCAATTGGTGTTTCTCTCGTTTGTTTGCTTGTTTTTCACTTTGATATTTGACCTACTTAATTAAATACACAATCGAAAAATCGGGCGAGAGAGTATATGAAATAAGGAGGCAGAGAATGGAAATTAAACATTGTTATTCGATTAGAAAATCAGTTCCGGTTGTTATATTTAGACAATTAAAAAAAAAAAAGAGTCGAGATGAAATTCACTAATTAATAGTTAGTTACATTCGTATATGCTTGAAAATGTCAATGGTAATTTACTAATTTCGCTTGCGTTATGCGTTCTTGTATGGGATTAAATATAGTTTGTTTGCTGCGTCTTTCTATTGCGTTTTATTTATTGGTAATTAATTTGTTAAACTCGTTTGAATATCAAATAATTTGGATTAATTGTGTTTTTTTTTTTTGTTTGTTTGTTTGTTTTTTTTTCTTCTACTATAATTTGACTAAGATTTGCAAATCGCGATTTCAAACTTTCATCCTGCTCGTTATTATCTTTTGTTAAAGTTTTGCTTTGTTAAATATTCTTATTTTTCATCATGTAATCATTATCGATTATCGATTTGTGAATAAATATATTGGAAGTGATAAACATATAGCGCTGTCGTTATGCGGGGCTGGTGGTGCTACCAACTAATCCTCGTCATCCTCGGATTCGGCTTCCTGCAGCCAAGTCAGCCAGGCGTTCACTTGGAACAGAGCGGATCCCTTGCCCGGATATTTGTCGGAAATCTCCTCCTTCCACAAAACGAAAGCCTCCTCCTCGATAATTTCAGATTCATACAGATATTTGAACCAACGGCACAGCATACCTAGCGAGGAGGGAAAGAACAGAGGTTAGTTTCTGGCAGGGATTAGGGATTGAAGTTCACTTACCCTTGGGGAAATTCTCATTGTAGCAGAACGTCTGCAGGGCGTAGAGGGCCATCAGCTGTAGCTCGTTCTGACCCAGGAAGGTCTGCAGCATCTGGCTGTAGGTCTCGAGCAACTGCTGCTCCTTCTGGGTGACCGCCTTCTCCGGATGCTCCTTGGGGTCCAGGTTGGGAGCCAGCGACGACTCCTTGGTCACGTACTTGACCACCACGGTCATGAGGGCTTGGATGAAGCCGGGGTCCTTGTAGTACTTGTTGTCGACATTGGCCTTGATCCACTTGTAAAAGTTGTTGGGATTGGGATCGGCCTGCAGCTGTTTGAGCATCTCAGCCTGCACCTTGAGCAGGGGATACAAGAAGGACAGCTGACGGTCCTCCAGAATAGCAGCTAGCCGCTCCTTGTTGCGGTCCGTCTCTGGAAGGCTGTTCATCAAATCCACCTTGCTCGCCCGGAACTTCTCCTCCAATGCGTCCTTGCCGATGCTCTTGGACAGCTGCTGCAGCACTAGCAGGAACAGCGGATAGTGCTGTCCGTTATCCGTGTAGTTGGCCACGTCGTTAAGCTTCAGCAGAGCCGGCTCGCATACGGTCTTTGCCAGCACGCTGGCCACGAGAGTCGTGATGCGTGGGTTCAGGGCCTCGCGTTCGTTCATTTTGTTGACCAGCTGCTTGAAGACCTCGACCAAGACGTTGGGCTTGATGCTGGACTGCTTGCGCAGAGCCTGAAGGAAGCGCACAACGCGATCCAAGTAGACATCGTTGACACGGTCCAATACGTCCATCAGCAGGTTGATGCACACATCTTTCAGCGCCTTCTCGGGCAGCTTCAGCTCGAGGAATCCGTCCACCAGCTCAGCGAAGCGATCTGGAGTGCCCGAAGCTGTGACGGCATCCTCCTTTGCTTCAGTCTCATCCGCTGGTGCAGCCTCGCCATCATCCGGCTTTGCCTCATCCTCCTCCTCCTCCTTCTCCTCCGCCACCTTCACCTCTTCGGCGGCCTTAGTATCCTCTGCATCTTCCTCTTCGTAGTAGAACTTCTCCTTGAAGTACTGGCTGGCCTTCTTGGACAGCTCCTCCTTGCTAGGGCCCTTGTCCTTCTTCTGCTGCTGCTTGGCCGTGCCAGCGCCTCCGGCCGGGGTGCTGGGCCTCTCCAAGGATCCACTCTTGCCCTGATCCCTGCCATCGTGAGAGCCCTTCCTGCCCGCCGGGCCATCGATCGCCTGCTCGCCCAACTTCTCCGATGCCGAGCCAAAGTTCGGGGACGAAGAGGTGGCCTTAAGGCCCCTCTCCTGCTGCACTCCCAGCAGCGTCCGGTTGTCAGCGTACTCCGCGGACGGGGTAGACGATGGACGAGTCGGGTTCATCAGATGGGAGGTGGGTGTGCCCAACATCGGATAGGCCGAGTTGGACAGCTGACCTTGATCCTTGCCCTGAGCACCGCTGCCGGTTTGGTTGTTGCTGCTGCTGCCGTTGGGCGGCGTAGAGATGGGCAGCGTACCCGGGAACTTCTGGTTCTGGGAGGCCGCTCGGAAGAGCAAGGAGTTGGCTGCCGGGCGCATTTGCAAATTCTCCACCGCATCCTGGTTCGTGGTGATCAAGTTGCGCTTGAACCTCGGTGCCAACTCCTTGCTACCCAGCAGCTGATTACCCCCATACTGTCCGTCGTTGCGATCCCTGTCGCGGTCATTGTTCCGGCGCGAATCGTCCCGATCGCGGTTGTTGGAGGAGCCTCCTCCCGAACCGCCGCCTCCGCTGCCACCATTCTGGTTGTGCTTGTTGTAGCGATTGCCATAGTTGGCTCCACCGCCGCCACCCTGATCGCGATCCCGATTGTTGCGATCGCCGCGATTGTTGTACTGGCGATTGTCGCGATCTCGATCCCCTCGATTAGAGCTGGTGGCAAACCTGGGATAAAAGAAAAGGTATACTAATTAGGAATGTCTTTATACCAATGAACTTGAGTATGTGGATTATCCCAATTAACTGATTAAACTGTATGGGTTACGTTACGGCAAGTTTACTTCTACTTTTTTGCTAGTAACCTACATTAAATGAAACCAAGCCGCATTTAGAGAAGGCTATCTTCCACATTGATGTCACCCAAAAATCTTGGTTAAACAAATATCCAAACGGAAAACAAAATATTATTACTCACGGCGAGACAATCGGAGAAGCTCCCGTGACACTCAGTCCGCTAAACATGTCATTGTAGCCGCCGGGCTGTATATTCAGATGGAATCTATTCATCCAGCTGTCCGAGTCGCGATCGTTGTTACGCATGTCCCGGTTGCGATTGGGGAACGGGGTGCGAATGATCGAATCGTCGTCCGAGCGTATTTGCTTTATGGGGACGGGGCCGTCAGTTGTGCCCAACTTGCGTGGCACCCAATGATTCTGGCGCAGCTCGATGACATCCTTCAGCATGAAGCGTATCCTTGGCGGATATTCAGAAGACTTTGACCGACGTTCAAGCGTCTCGAAATACTGGTTCATCAGCTCTTTGCCCTGTTCTGAATCCAGATTCTTGCCGCAAGTCTTGAGCAGTTGAGCCAGGCATTCCATGTCCTCGCACATTTCCTGCGCACCGGCCGTACGCTTCTTCTTCTTGTCCAATAGCTCCATGATGCACTGATGCAGCACGGTCTTCGACAGCATGTCGAGCTTGTTGAGCTCGCCGATGAACTTGACGTTGCCGAGCATGCGCTGCTTCGCCAAATGGCGGCGCTCCTCCTCGTCGGCCTCATTCTCGGGCGGCGGTCGGTTGTCGTTCTCGTCGCGCTTCAGTCGATTGTTAAACTTGTCGCGACAAACGGCGATCAGAAGGCGTAGAAAGGTGCAAGAGTTGTTTGGTTCCTTGTCGAATGATGGGGCTTCCTCGGACAGACGCTTGCAGAGCTGCGCGTACATAGACGAGTACTTCGGCTCGTCCAAGGCCTTGTCGAAAATCAGCAGAATCACGCCGTTCAGAATGACAATCGAGTTGAGGTCAAGCTTCAGCAGCTCATCGCTTAGCTCTTGGAACTTCTCGGGCGTTAGCTTGTTCAGGATACCCCTCACGCGCCGGAACACGGCGTCGTTCTTCTCGCTTTGGGTGAGTCCATGCTGCGGACGCAGCGATGGTGGTATCCAGCGTCCGGTTATCGGCGGCGGTGTGGTTGCCTTGCCCGCCTGGGATCGTTCCTGGTGCTGCTGCTGTTGATGGTGCGACTGCTGCTGCTGCTGGGTGTGGGAAGCTGATCCTCCTGCTGCTACTGCTGCTGCTGCTGCTGATGCTGAGTTCAGAGAAATGTTCGAAGAATTGGAAGTGGAGCCCGAGTTCTGAGTCGACGACGCATTGCCGTTGCGCTGAGTTGGCGTCCGACTGGGCGCTGCTCCACGATCGTAGTCCGACCTGCCGTAAGTGCGAGGTCCACCACCCGATCCCGCTCCTGATCCTCCGCCGCCTCCGTTCCGCTCAAGACCGTTGTTAGTGTAGCGCTGGTGCGATGGCGAGTCCTCGTAGCTGTCGCGGTAATTGTTGCTATATCCGCCACTCACGCCTCCATCATTGCCGCCGCGCGATGCCCCATACGAAGATGCTGTCTTGCCGCTGCTGACTGAGCTTGCTGCGTTTCCGTTGTAGCCAGATGAGTTGGAATTGGAGTTACTGTTACTGCTGTTGCCGTTCCCGTTGCCGCTACCGTAACGTGGCTGCGGTCCGTTGCTCCCATTGCCGTTCTCGTAGTTGCGGGCGGAGCGATAATTGCTGCCGCCAGAGCTGCCGACTGAACCAGGTCCTCCAGAACCTCCAGAACCACCACCACCGCCAGTGGAGTTCGAGTTTATTGATCGGTTGTAGCTGCCATCGGAGTTGGAGTGATAGTTGCTGCGACTACCACGATGCGCTCCGCCTTGCTGGTCCTGCTGGTATCTACCGGAGGAGCCGTTGTAGCTGTCGGTGCTGCCGCTGTTGATGCCTTGACCCAAAATGTCACTATTCTTTGGATAGTAACGCGACGACGACGAGTCACCCTGGTAAGATCGTCGAGGTCTTGGGCTCACCTCACTGTCGTGTTGGCGAATTTTGGCGGAATTCTTACTATAGCCAGTGGAAAAGTGTCCGGTCGGTCCACCAGATGATCGGCTGCCGTTCCTGCCGCCCTGATGCTCGCTGCCGCCTAAGGCCGGTGGAGTTCCGTTGCTACCGCCGCCTCCGCTCTTGAAGCCGGAGCCGTTGGAGCCCTTGCGATAGTTGCCGCTGCCGCCTCCCTGATTCGATGCCGAGGGCGAGGAGCCCTTGTCGATCTTAACCAGATTCTTGAGGTTATTGAACGTATCGGTCGCTGTGGTGATCGGCAAGAGATTGGGACTGGTGTTTAGCAGGGTTTTGCCGACCGAAGGTGTCGGTGGGGTTTGGCCACCGCAGCTGACGCCGATAACGCCGCCGCCTCCGCCACCACCGCGATTGGTTGGCTGCTCGTAATTGCGCTCGATCTCACTGGGATTGGCCGTTATTACCAGTCGTAAATCGCTGCCGCCGCCGATGCTCGCCGTATCACCGGTGCTGGTGCCTCCCTCAATGGTGATCGCTTTACCGCCCCGGAACTGATCTATGATGACGCCTGCCTGGTGCCCGTTGGTGATGTCCCAACGTTGCGGACTGTCGTCGTAAGAGTGCAAAAGGGGAGCGGCGTCGTACGTTGATAGAGGAATGGTGATTGCTTTTCTGGATCGACTCGGGGGCGAAAAGGTAGCGTGCTCCTGCTTGCACGTGGGTGGGTCTCCTCCCGTTCTTTGTGTCTCCTCTGTTATCCCCGTTGCCTTGGGGATGGGTCTGGGTTTTGGGGATCTGGTCCTGTTGTTCGTTACTAGTCCTGGACAGATCCTCGGACGGATACACAAATTTTAACACACACACGCGTACGCACACAGAGACAAGGAAGGGGTTGCCTAAATATTTGGATCCTTTGGAGAGTTGGGATGCTGCTGCTTCTGCTTCTGCTGCTGCTGCCGCTTCTCAGTAAGTGGAGTGGAGTTGCGTGGAGTCCTGCGTAACACCTGGGATTGGTCTCTCCGTTTCGTTACGTCACGTCACACTCGGGTATCGGTATTGCCTTGCGTTTATGGGAATCCTGGATGGCGGAGGAGAAGACAAGAGGCGTGGAAGAGTGATGAATTAATAAGGCGGTCAGGAAAATAGGAAAGACTAAAATATACAGATTACACGAGCGAAAATATAGGACCAGACGGAACTAACTGTATTACACACAATTGTGACAAGAATATACACGTAAACTGATCGTCGCTCTCGTTTGAGTACGAGTGCATGTTAGCTACCGTAATTTAAAAACATCTCGATCGGATGTTACGTGCGAGTGTGTGTGTGAGTGTGAGGCCTGCTTTTGTTTACAATCAATTTCAACTGCTGCGTCGGAACAATAACAATAACAACGGCAGCCAATGCAAACTGGAAATGTGCATTTAATGGAAATAACCTCGCTGAGCGCCTTCAAGTTTATTTCTCTGTCCCCTGCTCTCCCGCCAATTGAAACGAGCACTGCCGCATTCCCACTGAACTGTGCTTGTGTGTGTGGCATTGCCAGGCTGGACACAAGTGCTGAGAAGATTGTAATTAATCACAGCACACAGGTTTAATCAATGCTAACTAACCAACTGAAAAGTTTTGCGCCCAACTAAGCTTAGTAGTTAGTTACTTTCGCTCGACTGACTCATGTGCCTTGCTTTGCCTGCTTTTGCCAGCCAGCAGCACTTCTTTGTTCCCACTTTCTTTGTTTGGCGCGCGCTCCCCATACTGGATACTGGAAAGAACGCAGAGAGAGCGAGCGGGATGGCCGAATTGCTAGAAGCTGGATCTGTCTGTGTGTCAGTGTCCTTTCTTTGTGTTGGGGTTTATGGCCTCAGCTTTGGGGCTCTCGCTCTCGCTCTGGCTCTTCTGCGCCATCGAATTAAAGTCTCTTGACCCCGGGAAACAAACATCAGCAGCAGCAAGGGATATGTAGTATATGCTGATTAGCGTGCTGAGTCACTGCTGGTACTTATTTGCTGCCTAAATTGATTGGGGATAGACGTCAGTAGTCTCTTTCTCCGCAGCTGTGTGAGGTGCTTGTATCTATGTATGTATTGCGGGAACAACCCTGCACTGTCTTTGTCTCCAAGCCCCGTCTCTGTGTGTGCGCGGGTACATACATATTTTCGATTCTCGTGCAATAATGCCTTCTCCCCTCCGTTCCTAAGTCCTAAACTAAACTAAACACCCCAATGCGAAAAAAAACCCACCCCGTTGCAGCGAGGCGTCGACCCCGACCCGAGGAAACACACCCGCCCACTCCCGCTGCCGTCCTGTCCCAGTTGTGGATGATTTTGACCTCAATTCGAGCGCTCGGCTCGTGTACAAGTGTTTGCTGGGGCCGCGTCTGCATATTTAACTGGCCAAGTGGCACACCCACATCGTCAAGACTTTTTTAGGTTGTTTCAAGGGGAAATATTGCTTAAAAACAATCGATCTATGGAAACGCACTCGGCCTCTCTGGTGCACACAAACACTGGTGGGCACATATCTCGTACATACATACGGGAGAGATCGGAGAGCAAGACACACGCCGAAAAGTGAGGCTGTAAAATAGGGAAAACTCAAGCCGAGGGGTGGGTGTCTTCCCCGGGGGGAGAGAAAGAGAGAGCGGGACAGATAACTAACGGCCGCAACGTCAACAGCATTTGAGATTTTCCGAAGTGCCGCCGCCATTTTGTTGCATGAATATGTGTACCTACACTCACACAGGCACGCACACCCATGCGGGCGAAACTTTCTTTGTGTGCCTTTCGGAGTGATTCATTTCATTTAACTTCTTGTTTGCCTCGGTTCTCCAATGTTTAATCATCACTTTTTCCAGTGACGATGCAGCCTTCGGGTTTTCCGCACTTTTATTGATTTCACATCTTGACTTTTTCGCCGTCAGAGAAACGAGGACGTGCACAGACACAGCCACACGCACACGGATACACATACACAAATCTAATCGGTTTTCTCTCGCATCGTGGAAAATTTTGAGGCTATAATTTGAAAACCCACTTGTACCTGAGTAGGCCTTGACTTTTTCTCGGTTCGCAGCAGTAATTAGAGCGACCAGGCTACTTTTCTTTATAATTTTACTAACCTTTACTTGAGTAATTTCGTATGGCAAGTCCGTCCGCAACAGCGTTGCCAATTAAGCTATTTACCCGCTATATCTGGTGGGTTTTATAAGCAAAATGGGGGATAATTTGTATACTAGCTTCTAGCGGGAAATATACTATTTTTCCAAAATGTCGTTTTCTAGCTGTTTTTGTAATGTGTTCACGTATTTGTTACTTAACACTACCACAATTAAATAATTTGTTGTATTTTTTATGACACCAGACGACAGCACAACCTGTTGTTAACTTATCTGGAATCTGGCATGACCAAGCATATTTAAAACGAGAAAAGCATATGAAATTCGCAACTGGCTTATAGCCTTAAAAAACCTAATTTTAATATTCATCTATCACATTCTAGCAATAAATGCATTTGTGACACCAACAATTTGTTTTATAAGAACAATACCTAAAAATGTTTTCCGATGGCTAATGGTGTTTCATATGATAAGTAATTAACACGTTTTTTGTTCTATGTTCCGGCATAAAAAAAATAAATATATTTGGTATATATAATAATTTAAGAAATTTAATATGAATTATTTTTAATCCGAAATCGATAAAACCATCTTGTTAAATTTATATAAAGAAAGTTTAGGTGCTTAGAAATAAGACAGTTATTTGAGTCCCTTTCATAATTGGCAATTCAAACGATTTTCTTCTGAAGTTGAACGCGTTTTTAATTAAGAACATCAAATAAGAAGAAGTGCGCATAAAGGTACATTTAACATTTTTTGAATAAACTACTGGGCATAAAATAATATATTTTTAAAACTTAATAGTATTTTATGTTTTTTTGCATTTGGATGTAGCTATTGGTATTTATTCAAGAGC
The DNA here is from genome assembly GCA_008042575.1 of Drosophila watanabei. Taxonomy (NCBI): domain Eukaryota; kingdom Metazoa; phylum Arthropoda; class Insecta; order Diptera; family Drosophilidae; genus Drosophila; species Drosophila watanabei. The sequence goes on from VNJS01000583.1 coordinate 12,244, forward strand.
TCATCACTGAAAACTGAAAGGGACTGCGTTTAGTGCGGATAAAAATACTGAAAGTGTGACCGTAATCTGGGTGATAAGAAGAAAGATAATATTTGAATATATTTGTATAACGACTTTTTCAAACGACTGCTTTCGACTGCTTGTTCCGGGCGATCGAGATACCAATACCGGAAACATCGAAATAAATTAACAGTTTCTAGGATTGGTTAAGTATGTGTTAGAAAAAAAAAACAAATCTTGTTGTTAATTTAAATTTTTAATCAACCCAAACATTTTGTAAAAATTCTGGCATTTGTAAAACATTTATTTAGTCCATTTTAAAATGTAATAATTATTATCACCGTGTCTAGCGGTTAAGTTAAAATTAAAATAAAGCTTTAAGATATTTGGGAAAGCCGTCGTGTAAAAAATTTTTTTTTACTACCTGACATAGAAATTGAGATACAGATTAAAATACTACTTGATTTAATAATTTCAGATTACCGAGATTGGCTGAATCGTGACCAGCGGACCAACTTTTTTGAGTGTACTTGAAAACACAGTAACTTCTTTAATTTCAATTTTTTTTGGTTAGAATATTTTTTTATATGTACATAAATAAGCAGTAAATAAATGGTAAAAAATTTAAAGTTATGTTTTTTAATCGAGCTGTGATAGGAATTTAAAGCAGTAAAAAAACGCTTCAACCGCAGCGTGAATGTAAAATGTCAAACAAAAGTTGTGCACGTTTTGTCAAAATAAAGTTCTACACATGTAAAATTTCTTTTCGTTCATTTTCGTTTTTCTAAGGATTTTTTAACGAACGTCAAAAATTATGCCATCTGCATTCGTTAAAAAAGTCCGTCAATTTTTGGCATTCGTTAAAAAACGAAAACTCGATAAGCAGTTAAACAAGCAGTTTACATTTCAGGACTCGTTAAATCCGTTGTAGGCAGAGAAAACAAGCAGTTTATCAGTTAATGTTAAATTTTCTGTTATTTAGCATTTCTGTGTTTACCTTATTTCCCACTAGATCTAGCGTTTTTAAATTTTAAAGTAAAAGTAATTAAAGTAATTTCACCATAAATAAATGAAGAAAATAATATTTTCGGTTATAGTTTATTTTTCTTTCGTTTCTTTTTATATTTAGCTTATCATAGCTTATTTTGTACAGAATCTGGAAAGTCTGGCATCGCTCCAAGAGTTGCCAGAGAGGAAACAGTGTTGAAAAAGTTGCGACAGACCGCCAAATTTGAATCTGGTGGAAAAACTTTGGTCGAATAACTTTATAAAAGTTTAAAAATATGTTTTTATAAATTTATGCTTTTTTAATAGGATTTTTACCCGATTTCTTTTTATTAAATTTTTTATTTAACTTCAGTTTCAACTATAAAGTATATATATTCTTTATTTGCATAGCCATGCCCGTCTGTCCGATAATACGCAAAACTAACCCCTTAGTTTTGAAGCTATCTAAATGAAACTTTGCAAATAGTGTTACATACGGTCTCAGTACTATATAAGTCGGAACGAGCCGGATCGGTCAACTTTTTCATATAGCTTCCATAGGAAAGGTCTGAAAATTTGCAGAAGAATATTATAACTTCATAATTTTTTAACATATCTTTATCCATCCGGGAATAAAGCTTTTTATATTATCTCAGAGTTTTGGATTTAATATTATTAAAATCGCACAACTATGTCATATAGCTGCCATACAAACGATCGGTAAATGTGGAGGACAATTACCTTTTACTTCACATGTAAAAATGTAAACTGTAAAAATAAAATTAATATGAAAGTAAAGCATATTAAATATTATGTGTATTAGATAGGGATAGATTATACTTCGACGTGCCGAAGTTAGCTTCCTTTCTTGTTTATTACTTATTCATAACCTGTTTTCGTTATTTTATGGTACATTTTTAATTCAATTTAAATTGCGAAGAGATTGCTCCAATCAATTTAATTTTTAATTTTTGCTTAATCTAAAATAAAAACTATAATAAAAACATTTAATATTTAGCAAAAAAAAAGGAATTAGTTAAAAGCCGCGTAATTAACGTATAATATAATATCTAAGTCATTTATAGCAAAAGTATTAGATTAATATGCGGTCACAATATTAATTTAATATATATAAAATTGTTTGACTTCTGCCTTTTTGGGAAAAACGCAAAAGAAGTAAAATTTGCATGTGTGCGCTGCTGAAATTCGCTCCCTTTAAAGTGCAACAACTTAGGAAACATTAAAATTTGGAAAACTATAAAGCGCTTAAAACAGTATTTAATACATGTATAACAAGCTTTTACAGATACAAAAATAGTGGTAAATCCAAATACCAATGAGTGCTCGTGATAGACCAGCCTCCAGATATCATGTGGACCTTTTTCATAACCCATAAATGGTTAATAAGAAAATGCCTAAAATTAATATACTTTTGTAAACTAGGTTTCCTTAATTATTATTGAGTACTTAACATAATTTTTCCTAATTAAAATTAATTACAAGAACATTAACAACGCCACAGAAGTAATTTATGTTGAAATATTTATCCTCTTTGAATATATTAATTAGCTAGAGGGTTTCCCCTTCAATTTACATAAACAGTAAATATTTTTTAATTGCAATTACTGATCATTAGCTGGCGACAGATATGGTTTACGTATACCGGTCAGCTACCGTTTATGACCCTTTGCTCTTGGCCAGGACAACATAATAGTCCGTGCCGCAGGCCGCACTATCGCACTCGGCTTGATAAATGTATTTTCCTCGCATTATCAACGCAGTCATCATCTAGCGCAACCCTTTCCCCGGTCCTCAGTCCCCAATCCACATCACATCCTTTCGAGCCACCGCTTCCCACACACTCACACGCAGGACGAGAGGATGAGGCAGACCGAAAAGAAGAACAATTTAATTAGTGATGACATGTTGCCATTTAATTTTCTTGTAAAAAGTGTAATTAAAAATGTTTGGCTCGCAGCTGGAGCCGATGGCAGCGGTGTCAAGCGGTGGCAGGGATAAGGCATTAAGGCTTAAAGGTAAAGGATAAAGGTAAGGCCGAGCCGGAACGATCATATATCGGTAGGTCGGCGATAAATCATATTGTGCGACTGCCTCCGGCGCATATTAGGCCCTTCTAAACGATGAGATAATCTATGGTCGCAGCGACAACAAAATGCTGCCACCGGCAATAAATTTGGAAAATACAAAACATTCTGACAATTTTCCCTAGTCCTGGCCAAGAGTGAGTGTCGACTGCCGACTGTTGTGTGTTGTGTGGTGTGTGTTGTGTGGTGTGTGTTGTGTGCACACACATCGGGGACAAAGGCCACGGGACACAGCAGTCACGTCAACACTTTCAACTCTTTCGGCCTGCCTCTGGCTTCGCCCTTCGTCGTATCCTTTCGGCAATAAAAATTCCGTTTGCTATTTATCTTGATTGTCCCCAAGTCGCCATCGCTGAGGCTATATAGCCACGGCTATATAATCCCTAGTCGGGGTTTATATATGCAGGACCTAGTCCAAAGTCCGGACACTTCAATGTTGGTAGCCGTTGCCGTCGCGCTGCCTGGACATTTTTTGCTTAATGAAATGTACATAAAACTAAATGAAATTAAGTTTGTGGCGTGCCCCGTGCCAAGTCCAAGTCCGCATCCGCGTCCACGTCCGCGTCCGTTACCATTTTCTAAGCCTTGGCTGCGTGTTTATTACCGCGTCGGGCATAAAATGCAAAGCGCGTTTTCCCCCAGCTCAGCTTTCGTGGGGTCACAAAATGGCCGACGCTGTCAGCGAACCCTTTTTCCAGGAACTCGCCCGCGTCCTTTAAAGCCGCTCGTACTCCTGCTGCAGAGCGGGGTCGCTGGAAAAGCTCATAAAGTCGAAATTAAATAATTTGTCTTCTTAATTTTCAAATAAATTCTTCATCATACGAATAAAGGGAAAGCCCCGGGCAGGGGAAACAATTGTCAGGCGCGGGCTGAGGAGCACCCTCGCGCGGCCAAGGGCACGAAAGTGAACTCAGTCAGCCAACCAGAAGCGTGGCGAAAGCCCAACCAGCATCATCCGCCCGGCAACCCCTCGAACTCGAGCCACCCACAAGGATAAACACTCGAGATGTTGCCGGGGCTGCCTGCCTGCTCTGCTCTGCTCCCGGTTTTATTAAATTCGACCTACACCATCCTCCATGAATATCCTTCAGCGCCCTCGCGACAGTTTTCGTATTGTATTTTTTAATATGTTCCGTCTGTCGCTCCGTCCATTCGTCCGTCGCCCGGCACAAATAATCGTGTACACCATTAATCTTTATTTCACGGCATTGTCCTCCCCCCGAACCGTCCTCCTGCCAGCATCCCCGCGTCGACAGGACAAGGACAAGTGGCATGTAAGCGATTATCGCAGGGATATCGCAAGGGGCGATGCGAGGAAAAACAATAAATGTAAAAATAAATAAAAGGGTGTCAATGACTTTTGATAATAGAAATGATTGTCCAAAATATGCTCAAACAATATTCAATGCGAAGGGTGCACAGAGAGAAAAAAGTAGTGCAGTTGGTCAGGAGTATCTATTGGATTTTATTATTTATACATGATAAAAGGTTTAAAGTTTATAAGTTTATAATTTGTTTTCTTGCTAGCTTATATTACGGTTTTTAATAAATTATTTAAAATAATATAAATATAATCGAATTATGTTGATTGTTGAAATCAATGTTGAAATCAACATTTCTGTAATATGTAAAATGTCTAAACATTTTTAAATTAATTACGTTTTATTATATGATAGGTGCCCCAAAATGTACTTAAATTCTCTGCATTTGAAAACTTATTAAAAAAGAATTTAGATCTATTGTAAGCTAACATCTTATTTAAATAAGAAAAAAGTAAGATCAATTCTTTCTGATTTTTATTTATTTATTGATTATTTGGATATATGTAAATGCCAAATATTAAAGAATTTCAATGAATTTTATTTTTGTTTGGGCTTCCTTTCTCATTTCCAAATGTTAAATAAAGTAATATCCCAATATTTATTTTAAAAATTTATTGTATCTTATGCATATAATACCAGAAATGAAATTAATATTATGTTTATGATTCCATTATCTTTTTATTAATTAAGAATTAAAAGATAGAATAAGGTAAAATCCTAAAGAATTTTTTAAAATGTAATAACTTTTTCAATATTGACTTAAGCTTATTTCTTATTATTTAATAATTAAAATTAATTTCTTTTATCTTAACTTCATAACCTGCTAAATCTATCGTTGATAGTCCACCTAGGAATTTCGATTATTTCGATATCCATATGATGTAATCCCAGCGATTAATGAGCGTTATTAATCAGAGCTCCGATGACGTTTTATTCGAGGACAAAGACAAATGGAACTTTTCCCCTGAAACGCTGTTTCGTGCGCTACTTTCTGCCAGTGCTGATGAAATCTCGTTCCAAAAAACCAATAAAGTCCAAAGACAGCTTTCAGCTTTCGGCAATCACAAAACGATTTGGCATATACGTACGCACAGGGGGGCAGGGCGGAGCGGGGGAGTCCTCCCCCGAAACGCTGACTCTATATATCTCTCTCTTGTCCTTTTCAATAGTTTCAGCACGCTTTACGCTTGGCCTAATTGCCGGATCCGGATCTGGATGAAGCTGCCAGGACTCGCCCGGCCCTGCCTCCGCTCTCCGCTCTCTGCTCTCCTCCGCTTCGTCCAGAATGTTTCCCCCGGCTGATATTCCGTTTTTCCGGCTGGAATGCTGGACTTTTCGACGTATACAAATTTCGGGTATGCGAGGGGTTGTGTGTGTGTGTGTGTGTGCTGTGTGCTGTGTGTACAAAATGAAAAATGACAACGCTGGGTCGGTCGTCCGTCGCAGTGAAGTGAAGACCGCACGCACTTCCCGGCATCAGCAGTGGAATCAGGACTCCCCTGCCCGCTCTCTGCCTTGTGATCCTTTCACTGCATATATCCTTTTGATGGCGAGGGTGCGAAACGTTTGAATGCGAAATTAAATGATAAAAGATAGCAGTGACACACGCACAACGGCCCGGCCCGCCTCCCCTCCCCTCGCATCACTTGCTGAAGGTCGAGCACCTGTTTTATTAAAAAGCAAATAAGCAAGTTTCGGGGGCCAAAGGACCACCGCCGCAGACAGCGGAGAGCATTGTTAATGGACGGATGATGATGATGACGACGGTGGTGGTGGCTCGACTGCTGGCTGCCTGGCAAGTCCTAGATGAGCTCCGGCACCCTCCTCCGCGCATACACTCCGTGCCTGTGGACTGTCAAGTGGTTGGCGTAGCATAATAATTGTGCATATTTGGCTTTTTAATAAAATCTAATCGTCATGGCATCATCCGAGGGGCCCACGGACACCCGTGAAGCCGGACCGACTGCCTCGCCAGCAGGGGTGGCGATGAAAATTTAATTAAATTTACCCAAAACAAACGAATCGGGCAGCAAATGGGGCGCACGCACACAGGATCCGGGATTAGAGGCCTTCGACATGGTATTGATTGAGCACTGCAGCTGTTCCGGGTTACTCGAGTGCGTTATGAAATATGATAGCAATTGACCAATTATCTCTATTCATGGGTGGCAAATGGGGTTAAGTTTTTGCCAAATGGAAGGATATCCAAGCGGAAACGGAAGAATGCCTTATGGTTATCGGTTAGCGGCTAAAAATAGCATTAATCGAACATTGCATTTTTTGTAAACTTAAGTAACTATTCTTAAGATATCAAACATGATGGGTTACCACTCTTTGGCTTACTTATAATTTTAAAAATCATATAAATATATATATCTTTATTCTCGCTTATTTCCTTCAAGCCTTTCAACTTTTCCAATTTTAATATAAAAGGTAGGTATTTCTCCTCTTAAGCCAACTAGAAATCCTTTTTCTCTCTTGTAAGTTTCAGAAGTTCGACCTAAAAACCGAAAGGCATCCCAAATATGAGACAGTGACTTTTTCCTGAATTTATAGAATTTATCTTAAGAAAATATGTTGTCTTTAGGCCAGAGTACTGTCTTCGCTTTCAAAGGGAAATTCCAAGAAGAAAGTTCAAAGGTAAGGCTTCCGGCCTGAATAGTTAAATAGAATTATATTTATATTTATTTATTTATTTTATACATTTTTTTAATTAGTTTATTTATTTATTTATTTTTGCTTTTTGAATTTAAATTGGTTTTAGTTAAATCTTTTACCCGAATCAGTTTCAAAAATATTTGCAGGTACTTTATATAGATTATGTTGCGCTGAACACTATTTTTTCTGTTTTACGGCCAATAAATGGCTATTATGGTAATTTTTGGCAATGAAATGTGTCTGTATTATTAAAATATTTTACTTTTTTTGTACTTATATACTGTACTTATGATTTGTATATTGTACTTATTATTTGTTAAAATATATAGGAATCCCTTTACTGTTCTTGCAATAAAAAATGTGAAATTTTGCAGGCATTTGCAATAAAATTAAAATTTTTTGTTGTATATTTATATAATTTAAAGATACAGACCATAATAAAAAGTTCTAAAAGATGTTTACATGAATTGAAGAAAAAGTATACTTCTTAACTAAAGTTATTAGAAAAATAAGTTGTAGATATAAGTATACAAATTTACCTCTTAAGCCTTATTAGTTTACAATAGGTAAGCTTTTGGTTTTGTATTTAGGAAAGTAATTGCTATAAATAATAAATATGTAGGTACTGAGATTTAATTGAACAAATTGGAAAATAATACTATACATATATTAAGTAATTAATAGGAAAATCACATTAAATTAAACATTTAAGCATCTAATACACTTCTAAACACATCAGATTTACCTTTAGTTCAGCTTTCAGTTTTGTCTCACAATCGTTAAACAAGCTTCATTTAATTAAATTAAGCAATAAGTAAATTAAATAAATTACCCAATGTTTGTATTTATCTTTTTCAAGTTACACAAAATATTATTTAAAGAAGTTCCAACTTTTAAGGAACACGAAATGCCAAGAAACATGAAACCCTGCGAAATGAATTTCTGTTTTTCTTATCGCCAAAAGGGGGCCTCCTGCCGAGGAGGGACCGAGCCTGGACTCAACCTCACCGGATACTGGGGGAAACGTGATGATGCATTTAAGATTCTTCCGATTGGTCATTATTGTCTGGCATTTAATGCTGGCCTCGTCTTCGACGGACGGCTTTTTTGATTGATCTACTCATTGACGTGGCTGCGGCTCTAACCACTTGGCCTCCACTTCATCCTGCCACCACTACTCGCCGTCCGCATCCTCCTGCTCCTTCTCCTTCTCCTTCTCCATCTCTTTCCTCCTCGTTCTCCTCTCAAGTTTCTGGAGAGGGAAGACACAGATGGCGGCAGTCGATAAGCCTGGCGGGGATGCTGAGCAAAAAGTGCAATGGCGTTGACAAAATGATGATGGTGGGGCCCAAGGTTGCGCAAGTGCATTTTTCCGCCGCCTGGCAAGGATTGCCCACAATGGCAGCATCTCGGGTTCAAAGGGGCAGCCAGCGGCGAGCCTCTTGATAGAGTTGTACTGCGAATAGATCGATTCCTGCGATTTTATGATTATTGCAATGGGAATTACTTATTTGCAGGCTGGAAAAGCGAATATGCAAACTAGATTTGGTATTTAACATTTATTGAAGGTCTCAAAGCGGCATGAAAATTTATGAATCATTTTCAAAATTACTTGAAAATAAATACATAAGATATTGTTCGAATTTTATTTAATTACAATTAATTATAATTATAAATTCAAAACCATTAACCATTAATATAGAAATCCTTTATTAACATGGCGAAAGTAAAAGTAAGTATATATGTTGAACCATTTGCACATTTTATGCAATTAAATAAATTATATTTTTTGACTAGGATATGAAATAAATAAAATCTTCTTTCAAGATTTTGTGCATTCTTAAATTAAAATCTTGGTTTAAGACCAAAAATCTTAATATAAGAATTACGATATTAAAAACTTAATATTTAAAGCTTCATTTAAAAACAAAACAACTTAAAAAAAAAAATAAAAAAAATCTCAAAACAAGACCAAAATGTTCTTGCGCTATTTTTGTATCCAAATGTCTTGAAAAATGCCCAAAAGTCTTTTTTATTAGTGTATGCGAATATAATTTAACTGTATTTATTATAACAGCAAATAATAATTTTTTAATTCTAAAGGCATTCCCCTTTATTATGGCCTATCAAGGAAATTAGTATGTATTTTGTTAATTTTCTAAAAAATTACTTATTAATTCAGTAAAAATAATAATGTAAAAGACAAATACTTTAACTTAGAAACTACATTACAGACACAATAAGCTCATATAAGTAGCTTATACTTTTTGCTTTGTAAATAATCAATTTTTCTAATGAATATAGGAATTCCTTCTTTGCCTCTCTCTTTCTCTACCGGTTTTCCTCATAGTTTCCGTCTCTTTCTCCAAATAGACGAAACTGATCATCAAAAATGCGCAACTTCCAAAGCGTTTTGCAACTTGCCGCAAAGGCAGAAGCAACAACAGGCGGCATCAGCATCTTGCAGTTGCATACCCCGGCGTACACAGGAGGCATTCCCAGTTGATGCACTGAAATAAATTTTATTGTCGTTATTAAGATGGAAACTGTCTTAAAAGCACTAAGACATGGTAAATAAATATAATGAATTATGTGAAAAAATTAATTTAAATTGTTAAATATAAACAAGACATAAAATAGTTATGTTTTTTTGATATTAATTACTTAAATATATCCTAGATTTCCTGAATAAAGATTATCCAAAATATAAAGATTTTTTAAATTATAAATATTATATATCCTATATATCTTACTCAATTTTGTAATATCTTTCCAGAAATTCTATTTAATTTGTTGCCGTGCACCTTCGCTTTCCGATCGGGACCGGGACTGGGTAAACGATTCTCAGGCCTGGGATCTGGGATCTGTGGATCGGAGATCGAACCGATCGTGCGTCATATGAATGCCTCGTGTTTTCTACTGCTGCTGCTGCTGCTCCACGTCCTCCTTCCTCCTCGACGATGTCAAGAAACAAATTTGGTGGCTACTCGTTCTGGGCTCCTCGCTGGGCGTCCCTTCGAACGTTCGATTTGGGAGCAGGATCTGGAAAAGTATGGAACGGAGGGACACAGCCGCTCGCTAACAACTGCATTCGATGCAAGTCGAGGAGCTCCACGGCCGGGAGAGGGACAAAAACGACTTAAAAGCATTTTGCAGTCGAGCCGACGCAAGACTTCATCATCTTTGCTTTGCTTTTGCTGGAAAATAAGAGAGGGGGCTCGCGGGGTGGCAGGATATGGGAGAAGAGCAGGGACGGGGTCCACAGGGGGAGCAACAATTTAATGCCGACCAACCGACCGATCGCAGTTCTCGTTTGGCCATTTTGCCGCCGCAATAAGATAACGAATTTCGCGATTTGCTTGGCAATTCGGAAAAACTAGAAAAGCAACAATTTGATTAGGAGCACAGGAAAGAAAATTGTATGTGTAATATGTAAATGTACTAAGTGGTTTATATAGTTAATATGTTTTAATTACAAAGCCTTGTCTAGTTGTAAAATAGGATGAAGTCAAAGGAAGTATATGTAACAGCAATTAATTGGTTTTTTAAAGAGATAAAGAAGTTAATACAAAGAATTTCAACAAGTATTTGCAATACTCTTAATTTGACTTGGGAACATTGTGTAATTTTTAATATTTAAATATTCTAATTCTGATACCTAAAAGTCTTATTTAAAGGCGGATTGGTTAATCCACATACATATTCTATAAAAATATGGATCATCATTATAAGGAAATAAGTCTTACAACTCTATTTACAAATCGAAGGAAAGTATAGATAATCTTAGATAAGTTAGAAAATCTACCAAATTGGTAATAATTATATAATTTATTCTTCATTAGAAAGAGAACAGCTAAAAAACTTATCCTTAACAGCAAGGAATAATTTATCTTGAAACGAGATTAAATGGAACACTAGAAGGTAGGTAAATCTATTGTTTATAAAATAATTAAAGCCTCAATTATTATATTTATATTATTATATTATATTATATAGATGTATTCGAAAACTACACTGTATATAATAGGCTTACCATCTTACAATTTCAAATAATTTCAAGGAACTTCATATTCCTCATATATTCCTCCTTAGTCAAATTTTATTTAGTGTTATAGTATTTACAGTACTTTTATAAGCTTGAATTGCACCTCGACTTGTATCAGAAATTAATTTTTAGTTTTTTTACACATTTTAGCAGATGTAGACTTTATGTATTATTTAATTCGTTATTTAATTAATAAAGGCTGAGATAGTTTATTAAATTAGCCAAAAGTTGGATCCCCCCCGTAGCTTTAGTTTTTAACTTCAAGCAAACAGAATGTGAATAAATTTATATAATTAGTAAGGCGTTTAGCTTAAAAAAGCCATACAAATATGATTTATATATAAGAATTCCTTCTATTTTTTGATGGAATCCGCTTAAAAAAAGGTTTACTATTAATTATTTTACCAAACTCACTTTAGTACAACATTTGATTACAAAATAAATATATGTATAATACATATACTCCCATTTTCCACCGTGCATTCTTGTTCTTTTTCCTGTTCTTCGGGGAGCAACCAAACCAAACCAACGGAATGGTCTTATCAGTGCCCCGAAGTCCGGACAGTCGTTGGCGGATCGTGTCCGATACCAGGTCTTAGGATTCTCGTCCTGCCGCTCGATCTCGTCCTCATGCCCGTTGCAGCTCCAGAGATTGTCCATCGATGGCTTTGTCTTTGTGCCGCCGAGAAACCTGGGGAGAGGAGTATGGTCAGAGGACGAGGAAACGGCATGGAGGAGCCAAGGAGTAGCTGCGGAGGAGCGGCAAAAACGCACCGAATATCGGGGCCAAAGCGGAGACTGCAAAACAGAAGCGCGCCCGGAATGTGAAAAGTTGGTTCCCATGACTCCATCTCCCTGGGACAAGGCGCTGTTCAAAGACACCGAAATCCATCGTCTCCATCTTCGCTCCATGTTGCCAGTTGCTGCTGCTCCCGCTCCCGCTCCTGCTCCTGCTCCTCTCCACTCCCTGGGCTTGTCTCTTCCGTCTGCTGCCTCGTTTTGTATTGTATTTGTAGCCGCAGTTTTAGTTGCCCCCGACCATGAAAAGCCCTCGTCTTACCTCTTAAAAATGCCCCAGCCACAGCCTCAGCCCCGTCCCAGTCCCAGTCCTAGTCCCGACTCCCACCGTTCCCTCACCTCGCGAGTTGTTCGCTGTTTATCAGCGATTTGGAAGCATTCAACACGCTGTTTGAACTAACATAAAAACATATTGAAACATTTGGCATTGCTGGCGATAAGGAGCGGAGCAGCTAAGGGGGGACCGGGGTGGAATTACACGGAGAGAAAAGCTTGGCAGTATTTTTTCACAGCAGCACTAATCACTTGAAATTTTAATATTGGGATACATCATTCATATTTTTAGAGCTTGACTCGCGAGCCAGCAAATTTCGCACAGACAGTGTATAATAGAGTTAGGAAAGAATCGATGTCAACATCGATTACATCGATGCTTTCTATTTTGATCGATAGCATCGATTTTGTTTTAAAACAATCGATGTACCAAATCAAGCAAAAAGGCTAATAGTTGACGGAATTTTGATTTTTTTTCCTTTCATTTTATAAAAAATATTTATTTATATCTTTTGTTTTGTATGTTAATTAATTGTGATTTCGTTTTAATTGATTTAATTGATGGTATTTTCTAGAAAATCGAAATAATTGAAGTATTGAGAATCTATTCTTTCACAGCTCTATTTTTATACGCAAAATCGAATTACAAATGTCTTTGGCATACGACTGTCGGCAAGGTTCCTCGGCATAGCACAGTCCCTCTCCCATTAAACATTTAAATCAATATCAGAATATTAGTGGCTTGGAAAAGCTTCTTTTTGTTACTAAAAAGTTACACATAAGGAAATCTAGATTGGGGGAGAAGTAAACACAATTAAACAAGCAAAAACCAATTTCAGAACTTTGTATAGACTTTAAAGTAAAATAAATACTTTTTATAAAATAATGGTTAAACAAACTTAAATAGACATAAGTCATGCCAAGGAGAAATCACATGGAATAAACTATAATATATTAATAAAATCACATAAGAAATTATGCGAAAATAACTTTATTTAAAAATGTAAAGAATATATTTGCGCATAGAATAAGAAAAATGTTGAGTTTGAAAAGCAACAAAATTAGTAACTTTTGGGAGGATCTGAATATTTAAGACCATCCACAAGACTAACTGAATTATAGATGTTTTTTTTAAAGGGTGGGTTTTTTTTTTATTTTTGTAAGTGTTACTGTTAGTAACTTTAACAATAATTTTGAATTTGAATTTAGTTTGAATATTGATGAAATGAATACCTAAACCATACAACTTCTTATACCTATCTAAGGTGCTACAGAAATCACTAAAATAGTATACATTTTTGATAACAAGAAGCATCGTAAAACAACACACAAGTTTCACAGAACCAGGCAACTAAAAAATTTTAAAGTTTCAAACACTCCAGTGATTTCTGGAGCTATTATAATCCAATTCAAATCAAATATAGATCCCACTCAAGCCTTTATTTATAAACCCTAAATTTGTATCTTTCACATATTTTCTATAGGCAGTCAAGAAATATTACTTTGAATATGAATTCCCCTCTCTTTAGCGATATTTCTTCGCTGTGCATTCGCAACACCGCCCTAAGTAGGCACTTGAGTAGGCGGAAGTGGGCAGGATTGGGGGCTGGGGAAGGCCTATTTGTGGCACAGCTCTAGCATACTTCTGAGCGCAGTCGGTCGCGTCTACCTCAAAGCAAATACTTCGAAAACATTTTCATTACTCCAATTTGTCGTCGTCATCTTGGCTGCTGCTTGGCGGGTGTCTGCGTCTGGCTCGTTGCCCGATTTGATTGTCCCATCCATTTCGCTATTCATAACTTTCCCAGCTCCCAGGACCCAAGGCAAGGTGGAAAACAGCGCCCGCCGTGTTTATCCGGGTAATGAGCCCGAAATTACCCGTGGTTGGCATGACAGAAGCCGCTCTCCATGGTTATCCACGACCTCGCTAACCGTTTGCCGGCGGCACCTTCTCGTCATTTTTATTTTTTATTTTTTTGTGCATTTAATTTTCCCGCTTTGTTGCAATCGAAAGTTTGTCAAGCCCTTTTGACCTTGCGGGAGACATGCAAAAACTAAAAAAAAAGCGAAAAAATATAGTGTCGACCGGAATGCCGCAAATAGGGTTTATTGATGGTAAATTGATGTTGCTAGCACTCACACACACTTACGAGAATTTGGCGTAAAAAAGGCAAACTATGCGGCAGAAACCGGAGAGCGGAGGGATCAAAGTAGGCCACGGCCTTTCCACCTGCAGCCAGAGATTTATTAGATGCGATTATTCTTTCTAAGGAATATTTCGAGCACCTCAAACTACATTTGATGACGGAACTCAGTAGAGTTAGGAGTATGGAATTGCACAAAGCCCCAAGTTGCATAACTATAGTTATGAAATAGCATTAAGAATAAATAAGAAAGAGAACTTGGATCTATAGACAAGTACATTTATATACAATATTATCCCAGAAAGAACCATTTTAACAAAAAAAAATAATGGATTCGCCTAACCCTAAAACCGAAACCTATATTTTTGCTTAATTATTATTATTATTTTGCTAAATTATTATTCGAATTATAATAATAAGAGTATCTAACGAATTTTATTTAACGTAAATTAGTAAAATATTTATAAGTATATTCTGAAAAAGCCGAATACTTTTTAGTAATAATCTTCCAAAGTCCGAGAAAATATTTGTAAAGTTTAAGCCGAATAAAAGAAGATTAAGATTAAAATTCTATTTATTTATTTATACGGTTATAAACATCTCTCAAAGAATTAATTAAGTACTTTACAAGAATTCACAAAAAGATTTTAAGTTTATTGTTTATATATGAATATGAAAGAGAGTGTCTTAAAATTATAAAATTGAAACTGGCTTTTGAAAACATACGAAATTGTTGCTTAAAGACTAATTGGATTACTTTAAAAAATATTTGGTTGAAGAACACAAGAATCATTTTTGCCTATCTTGTTCT
This sequence comes from Drosophila watanabei, assembly GCA_008042575.1. NCBI lineage: Eukaryota > Metazoa > Arthropoda > Insecta > Diptera > Drosophilidae > Drosophila > Drosophila watanabei. The sequence goes on from VNJS01000583.1 coordinate 27,387, forward strand.
TCAATTTCATTTCCAAATAAAACTACTTGGAATTCATTTAATTATTTACCAATTCAAAATTCAATGTTGTTCAAATTCAATGTTATTCAATATCAAAAAGAAAGGTTTTGTTTAAATAAATATAATATCTATTTTTGATTAGCATCAACAGCTGAGTCGATTTACAAACGTCCGAAGAAACAATAATCTTTTCACTCTTTAAATTTTTTTTAAGGAGCTTAAATAATTAATTTTTTTCTTTTTCTCATTATTATATTATTATAATTGTCAAAATTCTAGTTAAATTAATTTTTTGCAGTCATAAATTAAATATTCTGATTAGCACAGGAAAGCATTCCAAATTCCAAAATAAATGCCTTTTGTCTTAAAAATCTTTGATTTACCTAACAACTAATCATATAAAATTTTTAATTAAAGTACCCATGATGCACATATTTTACGTGTTCTTGACGGTATCTAAAGGGAAAAAACGACAAAAGTCAAAAGTCGAATTCAAATTCACCAATAAAGTTTGTATAAATATATATTATTAAACATTCGAAAGAGTTTTAATCCTTGTATAACCTCAATTATTTCTAGACACTGTGCGTCAAATTCAATTACTCACTTTTGGCTTTATAATTTTATATTATTCCGGACCGATATTCCGCAATAAATAAACTTATTTAGAGGAGGTGATTGACAGTATATTAGTACTTAAGTTCAGAAACAATTATATACTACTTCTTGTGTGCCTTTCAATAATAGTCACGTCTTGATTTCAGTGGATTAGAATTACGCCTTCCATTCTGCAAGGAATTCGATAAATTCGAATAGTTTATTAACATTTGAGAAACGTATTACACGTTTCATAAAAAACTAGCTCAAGGCATCGAATGAATGCAGCTAAAAAAAACGGTACAACAATTCCTGGGAATACTGTCAGAGTATTTCCCGTTCGTGTGATGTTGCCAGCCATTCGTGTTCATTATCTTAACATGCCCAGGACTACTTGCATATTCGACACAAATGCCAAACGCGACCAGGCATCAATTTCAACAGCTGCTCCCGGGGATTCCCACTGCCTCGGTCGCCGCTCCTCGCTGTTCACTTCGCCCAACCGCCATTCGACAAACGAGGCGAGTGCTGAAAAATGCAAATCAAGTTTCAAATATTTGAACAATAATATTTGTGGAATGCCACCCAAATTACTCACGCAGTCCGAAGCCGAAGCCGGAGCAGGAGCAGGAGATGGAGTTGGAGGGATGCATATTTAAAATGTCGCGTGCTGTTAACTTTGAAATGCCAAAAATTAAGGGCAGTTGCTGGCGAGGGGATGATGACGGAATATATATATACATAAATGGAGGATAACCCCCAGACCCAACAACATTCTAATTAATAGCGGCAGGCTAAATATGCCGAAAAGGAAGTGCGGCGAATTCAAACGGATGTGTTTGGCGGCATTAGAAGCGGTCTAACCAGATGCTGATCCACCGCTCTCCGTTCGGTGGTGGTCCTCCTCCTCCTGCTCCACTCCAAGCTGTCAAATGGACGCATTATGCATATGGAATGAGCAGGATGCCCCTCCATTTGGACAGCTTATCGGCTACCGTCGCTTGAGTGCCTCCAGTGCGGTCGCGATCCGATCCGAGCCAAGCCGCTCCAGGTGCCGGCTTACCTGATTTACCTGGCCACCGTGGGCGCCGCGCCGCAGCTATCGACGACACATTGACAGGACATAATCGGCACACTTGTAGCGGCTTATCTTAATTGCTACTGACCTGCGCAACGTTTCCAGTTCCCAGCTCTCCCAGGTTCCAGCTCCGCCAGCTCCCGGCTCCCATTTCCCAACAACCAGCTCCAGTTCCAATCCACGCGAAGGTTTCTCAGGTCCCGCGAGTTATTTTAAATGCGTTTTTCAAGTGCTTGTCCGCCAAAGAGCGTCCAGTATGCCATACACTAAGGGAAATTAACATATCGGGGATTCTTTGAATAGCATTTAAATATAACAAAAATAAATATTCAAGATTGGCTACCGAACAATGTAATACAATAATAAATAAACGGAATCAAAAATATTCCGAAATGAAAAATAATTATATACAATGATAAAATATTGTTATAATAATTTGTTAATACAAATTGTGTGAATTTTTTCAATATAACTTTCCTTGATTAATTAGTTCAAATATTCTATTCCAATTTATTACTTATTTACCAATTTATTATTGGTTTACGATTGGAAATCTTAACATTTTAAAATTATATTTTTTAACAAGATAATATATTATTAAACTAATAAAATGGGGCTTAAGCTAATTATGTACATATGTTTACATATGTATATAGTTTTTACCTTAACCTAATTAAAATATACTATCAGGTCTGCTATCGAAATCGTAAAAATTTACCGATTTCGATTTTGAAAAAGGGGAGCGGTGCTCCCGTCCAGACCGAAGCGGACCTGTATATTTCAAATTACATCGCAATAATGGCTGCATGGACTACACAAAAATAAATATACTTACAAAATAAAAGAATTTATACAAGGGTTCTAGAAGAATCTCTAAGGATTTTAAATCAATGGACTGGCCAATAAAAAAATGGTGAACTTATATATTATATAAATTTATATGGATTTTGTATTTATTTTGTAGCTAAATGAACTTCTTGAAATATAAATAAATAAATATATAAAAATATAAATATAAATATAAATAAATATATATACATACTAATTTATATATAACATACCTACGGACATAATTTATTATAAATATTATGCGATAGTTTTCTCAACAAAATATAAAAATTATAATATATTTTGTAATTAAAATGTTTATATATTTGACATAATCGAAAAAAGTGCTCAAAATATATAGGTATTCAAAATTAAATTCGAAATAATTTATTAAGAATAAATCATATAAATTCAATCTTCTTTATTTAATAATATTCCCATAGTTGAATTTTACATTTTAACAGATATTCCAAATACATCAAAATAAAATATTGGTTTTCGGTGTACTTGTCTCGTGTGTGTGTGTTTCATAACATTTAGCATATTTGTTTGTTTGCTGCACTCGATGGCTTTTCCGCTTCCATTTTCCCCACTTTTCTTGGCTTTTCTTGCCTTTTTGGTGGCCATTTATTTGCCAGCAGCAGCTGGGCGTTTGTGGTCATTGCTAATTAAAGATTATGCGCTGCGCGTGTCCCCAGTGCATTCCCCGGATCGATTCGGATGCGGATCGGATGGGATCAGATGGATTCCCGGGATGCGGACCAGTTGGGTGGGATTGCTTGCCACTGGATACTGCTACCGGCTACTGGATACCCGTATACATCGAGTGCCTCTGTAAATGGCCGTGGATTGGCTTTTGTTTTATTCCGCAGAAGTGTAAATTGCGGCTCAATGTGCGAAATTATCATTACCATATCGGGTTGTCAAGAATTTTAACGGCCATCTGTGCGCGAGTGTGTGTGTGTGTGTGTGTGTGTGACAGAAGCAAGCTCATGTAAGTGCTCTCATCGAGTGGATTTACGCGGAATTGCTCTCCGCCTCCCC
>VNJS01000584.1:0-12163 GCA_008042575.1 Drosophila watanabei
TTCAGAGGCCGTAAGCCGCCTCATAATTGGCTGGTAATGTGGGCGAGGCCCTGGAGTCTTTCCGTCTCGGATGGATGAGGGTACTTCAGCGGGATTAGGCAAACAACCAGAACCAGAACCGGAGCCGGGACTGGGACTGGGACCAGGACAACAAACAGAACTAACTCGGTGTGCACCCTTCTTGGCCAAGTCGAGAGCTTGTCTATGGTAAATTAAAACTGTGACTTTGGCACTTGTTGGCATACGAAGGCGGTGGCTCTCATTTTTAATGAGCTAACCGAGTAGAGCCCAAGGGCCGCAGAGTACTTACTCTTCTGTCTGGGTGTGGGCATCCTCCTCCGGTATCTGGCAGCTGGGATCTTGGCCGGCTCTTTTTGCCCTTGGCCAACTCGAGTGCGTTTGTCAGCCGGGCCCGCCTTTTGTTATTAGTTTGTCAAGCTGTCGCTTTGGTCTATTGTCTGTGCGGGGCGGTGCACTTTGCCGGTCCGATTATCTCTGCCTTATTTTGTGACTCCCTCTCTTTCTAAATAATATAGAAAGGGGCCAGTCCCTGTCCCCGGGGAGGCAACAGCTTGTCCTGGCATTTAGCCGAAAATAAAAGGACAGCTGTTCCGCATCTATTTCAGCCTCCCACACGCACCTAGGTCCTGGAGTGTGTTTTTCTTTGTGGGCCTTTTAATTATTCAAATTTATTTGTCGACACAATGTGTGCGCTTTTGCCCAGACCTTGACATATTAATAGAAGACAACAAGGGGGGCGGATATGTTTGTTGTGTGTGTGTGTGGTGTGTTGGAGGGGGCGTGGCAGCTGCTGGCTTTAATGAAACCGCAGCGAAAGTTTTTAATGAGTTTCGATTCATTGCACGACACACAGAGGACCAGAGCCTAACGCACGCAGGAAGCAAAGACACTGAAGGAAATAATGATTAAATTCTTAAAAAACAAGAAGTTCAAGGTTGTATTCATAAATTTTTAGAGGAAATAAATTGTTAAACAATGTATAAATTTATTCTATTTCATAACAAAAACCTTTCTTTAAATAATAGATTTCCCCTGTAAATTTTCCTCTATGTATGCCTTCAATCAGCTTCCTTTCAGCTGCCTCTTTCGTTTATTAATTAAGTTTGCTTAACCCAACATCTCTACGGAGTAGAGAGATAGAGGGCTCCACCCCAAAGGATTGCCTTGCCAGGTCCCCAGGCCACTTTAGCCGAGGACCTGGGCAGGACTTTTCCCTCTGATCTTTGCCAAGACAAATACGAAAAAAATCGAGCAGCAATCCTTCTTGAAGTCACCGCTCCCACCTTGAGTGGAGAGCCTAGAAGAACTTTTCCTTTTCCGTAACCTTTGGCAAACTTTGCACGTGGCTTTAATTGCTTTCGCTCCGTCTGCTGTCTGCTTGCCGGTTATCTGTCCCTGGCCTGCGGCGAGGGTTTCCTTTGATTAAAATTACTTTTGATTAGTTTTAAGAGAGAGAGGGAGAGAGGCGGGGAGCGGTTTGAGGAGTCGGAAAAGTCTGGGAAAGTCAATAGTGTGTGGCAGCCAGAAATCGAAGCACTCGTGTATTTACAGAAAATGTGTCGATAATTCAACTGCAGCCTATAAAAATGCCAGTCACACTCGACTATCTCTCAGGATTTTCCTCCTTCTTCTCGCTCCTGATTTTTCTGTGCCTTGGAAAGTGTCCAAAGTCCTTAGGAGCGCTCCTTGGAAACGTGTCAAGTGCAATGCAGTGCACTCGAGTGGGGCCAGAGAGGAACACACAGAGCATTTGTCTGCCACATGCTTGACATCCAGCGGAAGTAGTTGCCACATATTGCCGGCCCATAAATTCTTAACTCTGCTTTAATGTGCCGCAAATGAAATATTTAACAACAACATAACAGCAAAATGTATATATGTATAAAGAAATACATAAACAAATGACAGGGACATATCGAAGGGGGCGTGGATATTGTGTCGGCAGTCGCTCAATGGCAACCGTAAATAAATAAATAAAAAGCACCCAAAACCAGCGCCAGAACTAAATCATATTTTTGGTCTTTTTTTTTGGCAACGCATAGCCACGAGAATCTTTGAATTTTGATGATAAAAATAAAAAAACCGATGGCAGGCGCAAATCCATGGACAATGCCATGAGAATGTTGTGAAAGAGATTTTGTATTCCGGGTGGGCTAACTCATCAAAAGGAAAGTGAAATATACAGCACAAAAAACATGACACGGTATTGGTTTTAACAGAGCAAGAGAGGCTCTTTTCACAATTTACGTTTTTTTTTTAGCAGTTTTCAAAAGAATCTAGCCTGTTATTCACTTTATAAATTCAATAACAAGAATCAGTAGGATTTTGGGGAGATTATTCTATGTCGATAGTGAAAAATCATGTCAAGATATGGGTTATTAAAGCAAGCTGATTTTTATCTACAAAATATATTGCTTTTTATTTAAATTTACACAAATATTTATCAGAATTAACTGAAACTTTTATATATTGAAAATAATTGCCTAATATACTCTATTTATATATTTCTAAGTTCCATTTATCTCCAGAGAATTCAATTTACAGAATGCCTAGACAAGCATTATCTAATTAAGAGCTCCATCTTTCAGATCTGTGTCCCATTTCATTGGCGTCCATTTCCATGGGGCCTTTTCTATTTTCCCAGCGACATTTTCCCAGCAATTAAGATATATGTCAATTTGGCGCAAAATGTTAAGCAACATTTTAATCAATTTTGTCAATTAAAAAGAATGGTTGGACATTTGAAAATGGCTGCAAGTGGCAGGGAGAGAACGGAGCAAGAGCCAACGGTTGACAACCTTCCCTCGTAGGTTGACAAAATTTAATTAAAAAAACAGTCGAAAGCGGAGCAGGAGAAGCTCTCAAACAATTTCTGAGTTCATGTTACAGAACAATCGAATTAGCGAGAAACTTTCAGCTATTTGTACGTTGCAATTCGATGGCGAATCGAGTGAGTGAATCATGCAGCATTCCGTTGCGGCATGTCCTATAAATTATTAATGAGCATTTGGCAAACAATCGAACGAGCAGTCGGAAATTCATTTGGAAATGAAATAAAAATAAATAGCGCACCGACAGGTATTAATAGAAAATCGTTCCGGACACCTTGACATTGGCTTTTCTCACGAACAACCAACCAGCACAGAGAGACGCACTATTGTTGCAATGTCCTTATGGGGCATTCCAGTTGCGTGAGGCAGCCATTGGCTAAATGGCTAACAAAAAGCGGCTAAAAAGTGGCCCCCAAACGAAAATCCAAATTGCTCGATACTTTTTGCCTTTCAGTCGCGAAAGTCGGGCGAAGCTTACAATTTTTTTCTGCTGCTGCTGCTGCCTCGACTGTTGCTGTTTCTGAGCTGACTTGAGCTCAGTTGCAGTTGCAGCTCACAAATTGCTATATAATGTGCGTGTCCTCGTTTCGAATTCGTTTTGTTTCGTTTTTTGCCATTTAGCTGACGCTTTTCACCGGGAAAGTATCATTAACAGATCGCTACAGGGAGGCCAGCTACATTTTCTTTTCGGTGTTTTCCCCCCAAGGCGGGGCACCGAACCCAATTCTTTTGCGGCCACACCCTTTTTTAACTCATAACTCCCAAGTTGCGTGTCATTAGGCAGTGTCCCCGAAAAAACATAGAGAAATATTACTCATTTTATCATTTCTTTTACGACCCGCTACATTTCCGGCGGTGCCACACGTTCGGCATATTGATTTTCGGCTACTTTTTCGTATTAGTCAAATTAAAGTCTGGCTCAAGTGGAAAATTTTCCATTTATTTTTCTGTTTAGCTGCGCTGCCATCAAAATTTAATGTCATTCTTGGAAAACTTTCGCGTTGGAAAAGAAAAAAATGCTTTTCTTCACACCACTTTTTGGGCGCAAACTTTGGCGGTAAATTGAACGGAGTTCCCCCATGTCGGCAGAGCTGTCAAATTTCGAGAAAATGCTGCACATTCGTCTTGCAACTTCTGTCCATGTCTGGGCGCGGCCATTTGTCATAGGATTTCGACTTTCTTTCATCGCCGAGCGGACCGAAATTAATTGCAAGAAAGGTTGAAGTACGGCAAATTGCATTCCATTGAAATTGCCCAGCCATGTGAGCTGTTGAAATGCATATATCGCTCATACGCACTGGTGTCCCGCCTGTCATCCTGCCTCCTGCCCCCTGCCCCCTGCCTGCCACTTAACATATTCAAACGGGGCAGCAGGAGCCGCTTTGGAGGTGTTCATATTACGCTAACAAGCACGTGTCCTGGGCACCCCCTTGGGAGTGTGTATGTGTGCGAGTGTTGGCCATGTTTGTGCACAATCTGTACCTGGCACAAAAGTGGATGCCAAGAGGATCTAAGCTGCATTGTCTGGCCTGCATAAATTGACTTTAACATGCATTTATGCGCTCTGCATGGCCCGACTTTGGCTCGACTCTGCCTCTGCCTCTGCTCTGCTCCTCTCTGCCTATGCATTGGCTTTTCCGAGCTTTTCCTGGCATTTTTGCTGCCCCAGTTAGCCTTGGTAATTATATTTGCTCTGCTAATGGGGAAGCTGCACCACAGATGCCTTTGTTCTAGTTAGGCAATTGACGCTTATGCCGCTTCTAGGCGAGAACAATAACGAAACTGGATCCGAATCGGATCGGATCTGTGCTGTGTTTGTGTGTGTGTTTTTGCTATCATTTTGGCATCATTGCTGAAATTAGTTTTACACTTGAATCGTGCACAGAGAGAAATTAACAATAAAGTTTTGAATATTTTTTATTTTTTCTTCTTCGTTATAAAGGTAAATATGAATAAAGGTACAAATAATAGACATTTTCATATGCTTTAAGATATTTCTTTCTTTTAGAGGTAAATATAAATCAAGGTACAGAAAAAGGTGTATTAAATTTCGTTTTAAGGTGTTATGTTACTGCATTTACTCATTAAAAGAATTGGTCACACTTGTTTTTCTTGTTGCTTATTACTGTTATAATATTTGGATATAATTTCAATTTATTTCGATTATAAATATTCTTAATTTGTCTACCTATTTTGTGGCTTTTAAAACCTACTTATATTCTGTACAATTTATTTATATACCTAATATTTTTTACAAGAATTAGCTTTTGTTTTTGTCTGGTGTATTCAACCATCTAGAATTGAATATAATTACGGTCCAGTTCGGTTTAGCTATGCCAAGTGGCATGAAATTACTTCATAGAACATAGAAGATTCTTCTCTCACACGGCGGATGCAGTCATTTAGGCTGATCCACAGATTGCCAGACGAGACTCGGGATTTCACTCGCTTGCAGGCGACACAAAGTGAAATGCTCGATGGAAATGGAGATGGAGTCGGAGCTGGAGGTGGAGATGGAGAGCTAGAGCTGGAGATGGAGATGGAGGCGAAACAGAAAGCGAACATGGGGACATACGGTCATCAAATCAAAGCTCAGCTGCAGCGTCGATTTGGCCGCCGATTGAATGGACCCAGGGAATGGAGCGAGAGCGGGTTAGACAGCGGAGGATGAAGTGGAGGGCAGTGGAGTGGGCAAAAGTCAGTTGCAGGTAGAAAAAAGCAAAAGATGCACGCACATACTGGACATGGCCATGTTTGCCGGGCTTGAGCCAACATTTGGCGCTGGCTTTGATGGTTTTTTACACAGTCTCCAACTGAGACTTCGTCTAGCTATTTCTGGTCTGTCTGTCTTGCTCCTTCAGGTTGCGTTTCTATGCACAGAGAATTATTAAGGCTATAAATATTTAATTTAAAATAATAATTTGAGATGTTTTAAGAATTTTAAAGATAGATCTTGAAGTTTAAGCTTAGTATTTTTTGCTGGATTGTAGGTAATATTGCTTATGTATCTTATTAGTCAATGGTTTTCCATTTAGTTATAATTATTTTCCTCAGTGCCTGGAACTCTCTAGCTAACTCTATGTTTGTCTGTTCTTGGACATCAATGACCATCGACTAGGCCTTGCCTTGGCATTGCCTTAGCTCGTTTTTCTTAGCCCCGACTGGCTACTTTTTCATTAAGCAGTCGCGGCAAACACTCTCAGCTCAGCTCAACTCAGCGCCTAGCCTCCGGCTGATGGCCATTGCCCATTGGATAGTGGTCATTGGGAATTTATTGCGATGCAATTTTCGCCATATATGTACGTGCGTAGCTCAAACGCTTTAAAGTCGCCTCAATAAGAAATGATTTCTCTGCAGATTGTGTGCGTGTGTGCGAAAAAGAAACATGAGACCGATAATGTACTGACTAATTTGCATTTTGTAAGTAGTATTTTCGGTCGAGCTGAACCGCTAACCTAATTAGGGAGGAGTTCATTAACCCATGGCGCAGAGAGCCAAGCTCGAGTCCTGGCAACCCAGCAGGTGGCAAGACAGAAACCACTGCTCCACCGCCTGCTCACTCTCCAACCCAAAAAAAACAGCTCGAAAGCCACCCTCGAAAAGCCACACGATTCATTTCAAAGGGAGCCGCAACTTCCAACTTCCTCGACCCATACACTTCCCTCGATATTAGGGTCGTTCAATAAAATGTGTGACCGACCAGAGAAAATCCATGGAAAATGGAGATTGGCATAATTTGAGGCGCCAAGCGTTTAAGCCTGTTTAGCACTTGTTTGTGAAATTTACACCCGCCGAAAACGGCAGAAGAGTGGGAACACCAGCAAATAATCATAATAACATGCTTAAATTGCTGTATAAAAATTAGTGGTCAGCGGAGGAGAGTGGGGAGAAGCGTGGAGAGGAATAACCACGCTGATTGAATTATTAAGCTGCTAATTAAACGCTTCCGCTCGTTTAGCTGCTGTGACGCATTACTCATACGCCCCGTGCTCTTCCCCCATTTGGCGTGTGAATGCGAGTGTGCGTGTGCGTGTGTGTGTGTAAGGGGCACGCAATTTATTTATTTTAATTTCTGTTTGCGCTTTGGCTTTGGTCCCCTCTTTTTGAGCTCTGGTTCTTAGAAAAGGAAAAATAATAAGCAGTGCTCAGTTACTAATTATCAACTATGCCTCTAATTATCTATTAAAATTATATAAATCGAAAGTGATTTAAGTTGGGTTTTATTTTATTTGCCATAAATAAAGTGTAATATTAATGTATATAAGGTGCTTGTGAGTAATTAAAGAGCTTAGTCTTCTAAAAAGTATCTCTTGGTTCTTAAATCTTTAACAAATCACTTTAAATTTACACATTCTTAAAGGACTTTTCTCTCTGTACAGCAGTAATTGCAGGTAGTGCTGCTCCTCTAATATCTAAATAATCGCCTTGTGCTAAATTAGACGCCACTTGTTACCAAAAGAAGGAACAAAAGATAAAGGAAGTGTGAGTGGGGATGTTTTTGGAAAGAGGCTTTTATTGTTTTCCTTTTTTTGTATATATATTTTTTTTGGTTACTGGGCTGTTCTTTCATTACTTTGGTCCATTGTTTGCTTAAGTACTTCCAATTGATTTTCTGCTTTGTTATTATGGGGCCACTCGTGTACGCTTTGTCGCCCTCGGTACCCACTACAACTTGCCCTCGCAATTGTTTATGGCCAAATTCGAGGGTTGCTGGTAACTGGGGGAGGTTCTGCTCCTGGCCAAACGGTAACTGGTTTATTGATTTTACCTTTGACTCGAGAAACTTGGCCGCCACTGCGGTCCTGGCGCTTCCTTTTGAAAAAGGAACTCCAACTTGGAAAGCAATTCGGTTTCAGGAAAAACTTTTGCGGATATATTATGGTACTTGAAGTCGGGCCAAGCTAAAGCCGCAGCAGCTAGAACTTAGATGGAGATGTTTTGTGTCTGAATAGCATACACTTGTCTTAAACCAGCTAAGTTTATTGGTAATTAAATATTTAGGTAAGAAAATTTAAGCTAAAATTACTTCAGAAACCTCTCTTTTTTAAGCAGCTAAGAGGAAAATTCTTTAAAGCTCTTGCTCGCATTTCACAGAATCCCAAAACCGAAGATGAACAGCTTGTCTGTCTGTCTGTCTAATCGGAGCTCATTTGATTTGCAATTACATGCGGAGAACAAGGCATGTCCATTGTCTGGGTTCGGTATTCCCTGAACAGCATCGAACAGCACATTTCACTTACCCACAGCACCCACACACACAGCACACACAACCCATAGATAGAGAGAGGGACATGGTTGCCTCATCATAATATAAATACTCGTATCATGATGCATTTCTTGCATGCTGCGGCGTGGCAGCAGCTGCATTTGCATAATACATTTCGTTTCGACCCGCTTTGTTTATAGAGAACCGATCCCAGCCGAACCGAACTGAACCGAACCGAAATATCTGTGGGATACTGCTAGATATATATGTATATATGGGTCAGTGCTGGACAGCAGCCAAGAGAAACTTTTACTTTTTCCCAGTCTGTCGGGAATTTAACCCGTGGAACCAATAAAACTTGACACTCCACAATTGAGCGGAGGGGAGTTAATGAAGTGAGGCGAAAGTCGTAACAAAGAACAAACAAAGAATGCAGTTCTCCGCCCCTATGCTTTATTATCTCTCCCCAGATAATTGTTTATGGGTTTCGTTGCGTTTTTCTCTGCTGGCTTTTCCATTTCTTCGGCGTCGTTTATTATTGGCTTAGAGCTTTATGGGCTTGGAGTGTGAAGTGCATAAAGCACAAAGCATAATTTGTATGATTTTTTCTTCTCTTCACCGGAAATGGCTTATTACTTTGCTAGGCATTGACGGAAGATAGACGAGTGATTGTAGGTATTACACACACTCTTTTGGCGGGGCTTAATCAAAGCGAAAGATACCCCACACCCGGCTTATGCAAATTTGCAGCCAAAAGAAAGCAAGTCTCTCTGTCTCTCTGTGGTTTTTATTACCCAACTCACACATGCAGTTTTACGGTGAACTGGAGGATAATAAACTTTAAGACTCTTTAGCACAGAGAAAACAAAAGTTTAAGAATGGCAAATATTTGGTTTTCAAACTTGTTTAGATATGATTAGGTTTTTAGCTTTGTTTAATTTGGAGAATAGGAGATGTGATAAAGGTTTGAGGTACGGGAAAGTATTCTTAGGTTTCGTTTTGAAAAGGATTTTATCATTAACATAGATATGGTTTTATGTACATAAATGATTAAGGTTTGGTACTATAAGCATTGAATTTCTTACTAACTGCTGGTAATCAAGTTAAAGTCCCTAGAAGGTTCCCTCCTAAAATAAGCTTTCTATTTCATTTCTTTCTAAATAAAAGTTCTAGTAAGTAAATAGTGCTACACATTTATTCCTCTTTTTCCAAAGTGTACCCTCACTTGGCCATTTAATTTGCACCTAAAACAAAAAATAAAAGAAAAACAAAAGCAATGAGTGCTTCTTCTTCGTTTTCTTCTACTGCTCGGTGTGTTTAGCACGGTGGAAATTCAGTTGTTGATTTAACTTGCACTTAACTTGTTGCCGCGAGTGTTGGCGAAAAGAAAGCATTTCACTTCACGCCACTTAGGCAGCCTGACTTTGCACTTTACTGCAGAGCAGCCGATAAGAAGGGGAAGTTACTGGAAAAGCGGAGCGGTGCAGGGAGGGGCACTCTTCTAACCCCAAATCCCACGACATGATTTATACGGCCAGACAGACTCATTTGTTTGCAATTTGCATTTGAGCTGCGGAAATGTTCGCAGCTAGTTTTATGCTTCTCGCTCCCCTCGCGCCGAGAAAACTGCCAAAAGCAGCAAATTATCATAGTTGAGATATAATAGGGATGGGCGTGCTATTGGCCAAGCGATTTGCATTTTGGCCAACTGCAATTTGGCCTGAATGGATGCAGTAGTATATGTATGTTGAGTTGGTGAAAACCTGCAGCTCGGTTAGCTTCGTTTGGATGGGAGCTCGGATGATCTTTTTTTTTTTGGCCTGGCTTTTGGTCCACCTTTGATTTGGGTTGGGTTTTGAGATGGCCTGCGGCCTCGGCCACTTACAGCTCGTCAAATAATTGTTTTAAATTAAGCACAAGCCAAATGGCCAAAGTTATGCATAACGCAGAAACCAGAAAGACAGCCGAAACTTTTGCACGCCATCTCATTAAGTTGCTCCTCCTGGCTGGCTTGGCTGCCTGGCTTGGATGATGCTAATGAAATGGCCTGAAAAGCGGGTCTGATGGGTGGTAAACCCCAAGGAAGTTAAGTTGCGCAACGCAGTACAGGAAGCCGTAAGGGAAGGAAAGAAGGACACAGGACGCAGGACGAAGGCAGCGCAAAACTAAAACCGAGATGAAAGCAAAACAAAAGGCAGGAGGAAGTGCAGAACAAGCCAGAGATGCTGATTATCTGTGGCTGTGGGCTTTCCTTTGGGGCGGGGTGGGTGAAGTGGAGTAGAGTGGCTGGTTTGGGCTCCTAAGGTGGCAATGGAATTAACATTATTAGCGGAAATTCTTGGTACTGGGCTTCCCTCCTCAGCTTCTGCACTTCACTTCAGGTTTAACTTTGCCTCTGTTGATTTTCTTTTTTAAATGTTTTTCCACCCAGCCAGCGCCTGGGTTTGTCTTTAAGAAGTACAAGTTAAGACTGGCTAACAAATTGTTTAATTAAAGCCTGATTACATTTATAAAATATAGTTTATTAGGTTCTCCAATCGAACTCTCTCACATACTGTTTTTTGCTCTCACTCCCTATAAATAAACAAAAAACAAAACACATTAAATTCCCAATCAACAATTTTAAATTGAATTTCCATTGAAGAGCTCTCAAAGTGGCCAATTAAATGTTTCAATAAACAGCATCAATTTACTGCTTATAAATACCAGACGACGACTTGATCTATTTTCGTGCAGTCTTCAACAACATTTCATTTTAAATCTATTTCTCTTTTTTTCCAATTAATTTTTAAATATCTTACACATGTTGAATTACTGGCCACACAAGGGGGATATAGAGAGAAAGCTTTTCCGCAATGTTCTCTCACATTTCCCCTCGTTTTTCCCTATATTTTACTGCGCTTAAAACTATGCATTGCTTTTTCCCGCTGGCGAACACATGTATTGCCAATGTTAAACATGAAAGTGTATAAAACATGAATAACTGAATTAAAGTTGTACCCTTTCATAATTCATATTGCATTTAAAATTCTGGACTGGTGAGCAAGGTTACCCCTTGGGTATTTGGAAAAGCTTTTAATGTACGCCAGAAATAAATCATGGGAATCCCCAAAAGTATGCTTGGTAAAGGAGTGTCAAGTCGGGCAATGTTTGATGTAGAGTACATGGAATGTGTACATCACTTTAATTTCTAATATTCTAAACAAATATTTGGTAGAACTCATAAGCTTATATTTTTATAATAAATTATAAAATGTTTAATGCTAAATACTTCAAAAAATAAATTTTTATAGGTAACGTATTTCTTTTTTGTATTTTTAAATTCACATTTTAAGACGAGGAGACTAAATTTCTCATAAATCCATTAGGTTTTTACCTTCTTAAGCTCCTTAAATATATATAAGCTGCCCACAGAGCTCGATTTTAATCGAATTTCAAAGAGACTTCCCAGCTTATTCTAATATTCTAAACAAATATTTGGTAGAACTCATAAGTTTATATTTTTCTAATAAATTATAAAATGTTTAATGCTAAATACTTCAAAAAATACATTTTTATAGGTAAGGTATTTCTTTATTGTTATTTTAAATCCATATTTTAAGACGAGGAGCTTAAATTTCTCATAAAAATCATTAGAATTTCACCTTCTTAAGCTCCTTAAATATATATAAGCTACCCACAAAGCTCGATTTTAATCGAATTTCAAAGAGACTTCCCTGCTTATTCAATATATTTTGTACCCTGATAAGTCGCATACCCTTTCCCGGGATTAACCAAAAGTAAAAAAACAGAAATAATACAAATTGTAATGCCCTGCGGCAGTGCGACAAAAAATTGCGCCAGTTATGTGCCAGCACGGGGTCAGGGGTTACGTGTACACACGAATGTACCAGCATTTTTTGTTACACATTTTTTATTTTTGTAAATAAACCGAGAAAAATTATGTTTTCAACGCTTCCTTCTGGGAAGCTGGCAAACGGGAAAAGCGGTAAAAGCTGCACAAACAAATGTTTCGCATTGTTGAAAGGCAAAATCCAAAAGAGCAAAAGGAGCTGCTGAACATGAAAGCTGGTCCGGCCCGGGGCGCCATTAGCCATGGCGAAAA
>VNJS01000587.1:0-11772 GCA_008042575.1 Drosophila watanabei
TCCTGGTGCTTATTGGCATCGGACACTTCAGTGCATCCTGGGAAGTGTGCTTGCATTAGTGCTGTTAGGGTCTCTTCGCTGCCCTCAGTCCACTGTCCATTATCGCGTTTCAGCTGACTCTGTTTGTTGGCTGCTTTGATAGCAGCTTCCTGAGTCAAGCCATTTCTGGAGCAGTCTCTATATTGGAGCAGAAGTTTCTCCACGGGCTTCTCTGCGCCTTGCGTATTTCCTTCTTATAGTCCCTTAGAGGACTTGGTATCTTTACCTTTCGCTAGTTTGGCGATTTTGAAAAATTTCTTGAGTTTATTTCGTCGGAGTGAAAGGTCTCTATTCCAACAAGGTGGCTTGGTCCTCTTCCTTGCTTCCGATATCGGGCATGATGCGTGGTATGCAGGGTCTCTAGGGACTTTTCTATGTCTTCGGCGGATTTTACTATGCCCGGAGAAGCCGATAAAGCGTGATAGAATTCGTGAACTATCCCCAGTTGGTATTCCGGGGGTTTCTGAAGACTGATAGTTTAGGAGAGTGATCTGAGAAGGATGGTCTCTCAAGGACTTTCCATTCTGATACCATAGTAACCATAGTTACGAGTGTCAAATCCAGCACATTCAAGGAGGTGGGACCTATGAAGGTGTTCTCCTCCCCCACGTTTGCTATAGGTAAGTTAGTAGAAAGTATAAAGTCTAAGAGTGGCTCACCTCTGTCGTTTATGTCGGGGCTCCCCCACACGCAGTGGTGTGCGTTGGCGTCTGCTCCCACAATCAGTTGCTGGTCGTTCGGGCTGGCTTCTACCAGTCTCCTGAGTTCTTCCGGTGGGGCCGTCCTGTCGTGATCCATGTAGCAGGAGGCTGCCAGAAGGCGCGTAATGAGACATATGGTTAGCGTGTAGACCCCTCCGAACGAGTACGGCGGCTCTGTTCCTGCTTACAGATGGTGAATAAAACACGTTGTAGCTTGAGGACTTCAGTCCGGCGACGGTATTACCCGAGGCAATCCATGGCTCTTGGACCAAAGCTATATCGGCGGACCCTTGCTTCATGGCTATCAGGTGTTCCGCCGAGGCGACCTTTCTTTTATGAAGGTTGAGCTGCAGCACCCTGAGTGTCATGGGTACCGGGCTCACCTCCACTTGACGGGTTGACTGTTAGCGTCAGATCACCGCCTTCTTCTTCGACGCAGTCGTGCAGCGTCATTCCCTGGGCGGCATCCATGGTGGTTTCCAGACCTAGGTTCTACTCCACCTCGACTGTCTTCAGGATGTGAGCATTCTTATCCCCGGGATGGCGCTTTTTAAAGCGCAGGTATACACTACCCATGCCCCACGCCATCTTCCCGTATCTAGGATAAAGAATGTCTTCAGCCTCTTCATTTATTTGGTGCACTGCGCTTTAGCCCCCCTCTTTGGGTAACGGGGTCGCGAGATGCAGAACCTTCCAATTCGCAGTCGGTGCTTCAGCGCCCGGTCCCCTTGGATTGCAATGGGGAAGAGTTCTTTCGCCTTTGGGATTGACGGGATTAGCTCCCTATCCAACACCTCCAGCTTGGCCTCCTCCCACGGTGCCTCCAGTTGGCAGATCGCTTGCGTCAGCCACTTTCTCGTCGGGTCATCCATGCACTTCAGGATTTTGACCCCATTCAGCCACCCGGCACCATCAAAAGTATGCATGAGAGCTTCGGGATCTTCATCCATCTGTGCAAGTAATGACTCAATGAGCCGCGCAAGCACCGTCTTCCACCGCGACTCGGACATCTTGCCATTTTTATCGCTTCTGTCAATGAGTGCCACGATCAAATGTCGTTTGGTCACCTCACTAAATTAGCTTTCCTCGCGTCGTTATAGTGGCAGTAGCTTTGCAACTGACATGACCTGCTTCCATCACATCAAAGGGGTAACCGGTGGCGACACGCAAAGGGGATTGCTCCTCTCCGTGCCTGCCGGTGGTAGCGGTCACGCTTTCCACCGACGTTTGGGCTGACATCCCAGCCTTCCTTGGTCCATTCCTAGAAGAGCGGAGGGAAAGTGGTCTTTTTTCCGTAAGGTGCCTTCCACTTGCGTTTTATGCCTACCCACTAGGCACCTCCAACCATGGCTAGTGGTTTATTTCCTCCGGCTTTTTGGGCAGTAGGAATTGAACCTTAGCCTTAGCTAGACACTACATTACCGCGGACGGAGCAAGCGTCAGTGCATTACCCGTTGTCCGGGACAATACAGTGCCCATTGCCCAGCCGGCGCCCTCGTGGAGGGTTCAATTGGAGGATTTTCGCCGGCCAACAGAGAATATAACATACATAAAATAAAATTCGTATAACTCTTTCAATCGGTTTCGGAGGAGTATACCTTAATCAGTATGGTTATTAATACTGCGACACGAAAATTCTACAACTCTATTCTATATTCTGATTTCCACGGTTTTGCATTCGTTGGAAAGATCTCGGGCTCCGTGATGTTTATAGCAAAGAAAATTCCTGAAAAATTTTAACAGAGAAGCGTGAATATCTTTTTTCACATACAGCGCCATCTCTGATACATAACATGTACTACAAACAAATTTTTTTAGTAAATGGTGACGGTGTGTGATAAATTGTTTGACAGCTCATTGACACTGACAACTCATTGATCTCTACTCAATTTATTTCATGTGACAAACCGGTAGTGTGTTCACTGTAAAACTGGGAAAAAAAAACTAAAAAAAAAAAAAAAACAACATAGAAAGCTAACTTCGGCACGCCGAAGTTTGTATACCCTTGCAGATTCCAATTGAATACATTATAATCCATCCCTATCTAAATTAATATGAACGTCTTTGATATACATACAATTTTTACAGTTTTACATATTTTTTACGTTTTTTCACATTTTTACATGTTAAGTAAAATGTAAAATTCTGAAAAAATATGAAATACTATTATCTCAAAGTAGAAGAAATTATGTTGAAAACTGACAAAGCTATACTTTTTTCTGAAATTTCACGACCGTTCCTATGGCAGCTATATGATATAGTAGTCCGATTTTTATAAAATTAAATCTAAAAATCTGAAACAATATAGAAAGCTCATAACCGAGAGTTGATCAAGATATGTTAAAAAACAGTGAAGTTATATTTTTTTTTTTTAACAAATTTACGGATCGGTTGTATGGCAGCTATATGATATAGTTGACCGATCCGGCTCGTTCCGACTTATGTACGAGTGAGAGTATATCCAAGACTATCTACAAAGTTTCATTCAGATAGCTTCAAAACTGAGGGATTAATTTGCGTAAAAACGGACAGACGGACAGACGGACATGGCTAGATCGACTCGGCTGTTGATGCTGATCAAGAATATATATACTTTATAGGGTCGGAGATGACTCCTTCACTGCGTTGCAAACTTCTGACTGAAATTATAATACCCTGCAAGGGTATAAGAACAAGTTATTAATTTCCTAACATTCAATTGAAAACAGCAGGCACTTGTTATTGAGGTGGTAAGTTGAACCGTGTAAATTATGTGGATCGTGCATTTTGGCTTAAATTCCCTAAATTATGTGGATCGTGCATTTGAGGTTAAGTTTACCACTCTGTCCACAGTTTCAGTGGACGACAAGCAAACATCGGCCACATCACAGAACTTAAGCGAAGAAAGAAAAGATATGATAAGGGAAAATGACAGATTCAGACAATGCGTGAGCTCACTGCGAATTACAGTGATGATAAAAATTTAGATATTGGGCCAATGACGCCTATATGCCGATATTGCAATGCGTTAATGTTCAAAAGAGAAACGGATGGATTGTGCTGCGCAAGTGGAAAAATAAACTGGATCCATTTCTTATACCACCACAGCCACTGAAAACATTGTTCAATGAAAGTGATCCCGATTCCAGTTATTTTCTTCAACACATCCTTGAATACACTAACTGATTTTGTATGACTTCCTTTGGATCTAATATCATTCGAGAAGGCGGCTTCATGCCAACTAGCAAGGTAATAGATATAACACACGTAACCAATCACTCACACCAACACAATTAATTGTGGCACATAACAAATACATATACACCACACACTACACCATGACACGATCAGGAGTTACAGATACAAGGACTAAAATATCATTTGCATGGTTCAATGGTGTCAACAACAGATGAACCGCATCAATTTCTATTTTGTCGATGGTGGATCAGCTTAATGTGCGGTGCAATATGCAGGAAACACAACAGTTAAACAGACAAATTATTGAACAATTGAAAGCATGGGAACGAATGTCTCTTATTGCTATTATTAGTTTCCATTAACATATCATTTAATTTTGCATTTTCAGGAGTATCATCGAATAAAAATCTAAGCGCAATGAATCGAATCGTATGACGATTCGTAGGAGAATGTTAAGTGCTGTCAGCAGTTATTATGATATTGCATAGTTTAAATTCACCGCGACTTTGCAACGGTTCTCGGCTTTTGGTAAAAAAATTTGATTGAGGCAACCATTAATAACGGAAAGTACGCAGGTAAAACTGGGATAACCATCCGCTATGTTTCTGCCAACGTCAGACCAAAAAATAAAAAATGTGGTTTACCACAGAGCACTACAATGAAACGGATAATTTGCGGACACATATAACGCTTCGATTCAGTATTTACTTTGGATTCATTTTCATTACCTTGTAGAAGTTCACTTCATTTTTGTAATTGAAATTAATTAATTACTATTTCTTCATCTTTTAATCACCAGACGAAATGATACATAAAACGAATCCATCTGGTGGCGAAACGGGGTTTGCTATTTGTATATAAATAGATATCTAGGGGATTCCCTTTACGACTGAATTACTTAAAATATCGGTTCCCATAAAAACAGCTTTTACTATACTTTCAGTGATTCAAAAATATCTAGGGCTCTGAAAATATCGACTGAATTACTCAAAAGTCAGTATTGCAAACAAATACCCTCTCGCAGGTTATGTATTGCAACGCAGATGTTCTGGTGCTGACACCGGTCACCCGGCCGGTGATGCTCGACAACTACCAGCAGTTCGCCTTCAAGGACTATGTGAAATCACACCCGGAGCTGCGCTTCTGACCAGATCACAGTGCAATCGTCGAAGATCACCGCCAAACGGGCCTCATGGGCTTATGCTTTTATCATTATCTTCAACTTCTTCAAACTGTTAAACCTCTCCTTAAGCAATCGAAAGCATATTTCTTTGTTTTATCTGGCATTTGCCTCGTTTGTTTACACTTTGACATTAAAAACTTTAAAAGCTGTTCAACAATTCAGTCGCCGACTCTTTTGGTCGTTCTCTATTCGGCTGAAATTATCGACTAACTATCGCCGATATTTTCAGTAATTTAGTCATTCAGTATATATGTATGTTGTTCAGGGGTCGTAATCTTCCTGGGAGTTCGATGCATAGCCTGAATAATGTTGAACATAGCCGCTTTCTGAGGTAAGCATGCGGAATAAAAAGGCTGTATTGATGGACACTTCTTTTCTAATAAAATTAGGTCCCATTTCATAGTTCTTGCTTGTTTAAAGTGAAGGCAATTCTGATTTTCTAAGAAATGACTACTTCGTTACAAATTTATAACTTAAAATATAATAGCCTTTGGGATATACAAATGTACAGATAGAGGAAAATATTTGAAGGTTAGAAAATAAATTTTAGTTTAATTTTTTATTTTTTTTAGCTTCCTCCATTTATGTAACAAAGTCATTAATATTATCGCAACTAATGAAAGTATCAATGATGACAAAATAGAGTCTATCCAACATGTCTTTTTATAAATTTTGGTCACAATCGCACATAAAGTCTAAGACTAGATTGCAGCAAGGATGTGGTACCATCCCATCGTACATATGTACATACATATGTCTCATCTGATCTGGCACTTTTAGTAAATGTTATTTAAACTGAGAGCTGTGACTAATTTGGGAATAGAATTGGTTAACATCTGTTCTCATTTTTTCTTCCGGAGGGTAATTAAGTTATCGTCATTATTTGGTTTTTGAGAATGGTAATGTGCTGCACTGCTTTACAAATCTTTAATCAACCCTCTCTACCTTCTTTGCATTCTTGGATCTGCCCCTGCAAGCATTCTTCCATTTTGAATTGAAACACTGAGTATCCGGTTTGCCCGACCAGGTCTCCGACAGGTAACGTTCTCTTGGCTTCCCCTCACACAAATTTTTTGCATTGTCTTGTTCAATTAGGCCAAATGTAGTTAACTGGTTTGTGTACGCTTTGGACCACTCAGTAGTGTCAGCTTGAAAACAAGCTCCGGTTGCATCGGCTAGGTCTTCTAGACGACCTCGAAGTTGATAGATTATCTTTTGCTGCTTGGCGCGAACGTTGCCCAGAGAGGTTGAGTCACAACGCAGGCTGGGAAGCTCACCCACTTGGCTGCAGTCACGCCCATCCACTTCCTGGGCAGCCATGTCCTCTAACTCTTTGAGCAAACAATTCTTTTCGCACGCCGTTGCTGATGATATCTGACGCAAGCGGAACTGAATCTTAGCATATTGCGAAGATATCGTGAAAAGTGCCTCTTGCAGATGCTCCACGTCATCTTCGAGCTGACACTCGTAGGCGGTAAGTTCCCGGCTGACTAGTTGGCCATTGGAGTCGAGTTCGGTGTATAGCCGCATATTCCTTGGCAGAGGTCTACACTCTATATCCGATGTATTTTTGGCTCCTGTTTTATTTGCAGCATACATTTTTTGTAGAATTTGAATTTAGCTTGAAGTTACTGAGAAGTAAACTGAATTTCGAAACAACGAATTGTAATTTTGAACGAGACCTAAAATAAATATGAAGTTTTCAAAACTTACAAAATAAGGGTAAAATTTGTATTGTATTGTATTATATGTAATTTATTTTTACCTCAGAGAAAGAGGGAGAGAGAAAGAGAAACATATTTAATTTTTGTGGTTATTCCATAGAATTTTATTCATGTTCTTGACGTTGATTTCCGGTTTGCCTCAGTGGCCCAGTTGGTAAGCGCGCGGCCTGTGAATTCTGAGACATGTGTTCGAATCCCGGCTGGGATCAAAGAGTGTAGAACTATATAAGAGAGGGCATCATCTACGCTTGTATGCAAGGGGTAAAAAGGAGACAGGTATTTGTTCTATGTTTAGCTTTCATTTATTGTGTACAGAATGCATAAGATTTACTGGGGTTTGTGTGTATGTGTGTCCCAGCTCGTCAACAAATTTTGAACGGTATTTCATTTTTGATTTCGCTAAAGCGAGAGACAAACAACTTTGAAAGTCAAAGGGTTTTTCCTCTGTTCCTTTAATTTTTTTTTATTATTACTGTGGATTTTTTTTTTCCTATATTATGAATTACCTTTTTCTTTTTAATATTAATATAATATGAGTTAAATATTTATATATATGAAAATAAAAAAACAAGAAAGTAATGTCAACCTTTTAATCTATATTATTTTTAACAGTTATACAAATACAGTTTTTCATTCACTATTTTGAAATTTTCTATATTTTCCCATCGTTCCCATGGAAGCTATGTATATGACATAGTCGTCCTATTTTCATAAAATTAAAACTGAAATTCTTAAATATATTTCAATATGCAGATATCAAGAGTAAATGATGATATGATGAAAAACGGCAAAGTTATAATTTTTTCCATTGGCAACTATATGATATTGTCATCCGATTGCGGCCTTTATAGTACTAAGAGTATATTGAAAAGAATCTGCTAAATTTCATTATGGGGTCATCCCATGTGACGAAAAAAAAACCCAAAATTTGTTTTTCAAATAATATTATCTATAAATTATGAAGAATGTGTGGTTAAAAATATTTTTTGATATTAATATTGCCATTAGAAAGTTATAGCGCTGTGAAGAATTGCCCTTCAGTGCATCTTACTCTTGGAATAATAATTTCTTTTGCGTATTTCTCAAAACTGTGTTTTTCGAACTGATCTCCATCGTAACTCAGAAAGGACTGAACCCAATGACTTGACATTTTTAGGGAATTTTAAGAACACGTAAATGCATGGAATGAACTACGAGCATTAAAAAATATTAACTACTTATATTTTTTTTTAGCAAAATAAGTAAAAAAAAGGCAAAAAATACAATTTTTTTCAAATGCTTGTCAAAAATCCAGTTTTTGGTGTTTTTTTTTTGATTTTATGTGTTCAAACCGCGCATTTTGGCTTACAGACTAAAATGCCATTTCGTTTTTTGATTTCCGATAAGCTAAACGGCCGGAATCGTGAAGATTCTAAGAGTACCTCTTTTTAAGGCGGGGGTGTTCAGAACGCTGTAACTCAAGTTCTACTCAATATTTTACTGCCCAAAATTTATATTCATATTGTCGAAACATATGTTTATAAGTGATAAAAATCTTAAGGTTCTATCTCTTCAATAGACGAAGAAAAAAAATTCTAAAAAAACCCCTTAAAAAACAGGCCGTCACATAGGATGACCCCCTTAAGATAGCTTTAAAGTTGAGGAACTAATTCGCGTAAAATCGGAAAGACGGACACACGGACAAACAGACACACAAACTAGATCCGGCTATTGATGATAAAGAATATATATAAAAACTTATAGGGTCTGAAATGATTCTTCAACTGCAGTGTAGGTTAGGTTAGGTTAATCGGGCGGCCCCCGGGTGGCAAAGCATAGGCCAATATGGCCCTTAGTTGCCCGGGCTGTTCTGGGGTTAATGCGGGTTTCGAAGTCATTGAGGATCGAGGTGTTCTTAGCGAAGGCAAGTAGTTCGTCTAGCTTTCTCTTGGAGGCATCTTCCAGCGATACCAGAACCAGAGCGCCTTGATGTCTTAATCTTGACCTTGTAGAGACATTTGCAAATAAGATGCTCCAGGGTTTCGGTTGCCCCGGATTCGTCGCATTTTCGGTGATGCCCAGCTTAACGGCATGCGTCGCGGTGAGGCAGTGACCTGTGAAGATACCTACTAACAGTCTGCAATCTTTCCGTGGAAGATGCAGCACGTAGTAAATGAGTTTTTCGTTGCGCTCTTTGCACATGATCTTCGATATTTTACAGGTAGTGGAATTTCTGCTCCATCTGCTTTCGTTGGCCTGTCTCTCTAGCTCATTTTGGAGCGTTCTTAGGGAGACTGGAACGTGTTCTATAATTTAACTCGCCAGTCCGACGCCTTTCTTTGTAAGTTCGTCCGCGGTTTTGTTACCATCGATGCCCTGGTGGCTAGAAACTATATATCTGCATGAATGACAAAAATCCGGCATTCGAATGCACAATAATGAAATTGAGTTGATTGAATTTAAATGAAAAGTTTTTCGGGTGTGAGTAAGTGAGCACACTCCCTAATATCTTAGTAGCACGACGAAACCTGACAGAAAACGATGTGAGTAAGTGAGAAACCTGACGAAATACTATGACACCATTCGAAAGTATTCGAATGCTGGCCAGGAAAAAAAGAAAGTACACATATTTAACATAATTAGTTTATATTAGAATGTAGAAATATTATTTGGCTTATTTTGTCTGGCTTAGCGGCAATTCGGCAGCGTTTATCCGTAATCAAATTTCTGGCATTGGAAACTGAACGTTCCGAAGCCGCGCTGCTCGCTGGAATGCTGAATATTTTGCAGCTTGTTTTGTGTAAAAAAGGTAAAACTATTTATTTACATTCCACCACGCCATTGCGTCAAAATCGCAAGTGTATCGAACAGTAATATTTGCATATGCTGATATTTCTTGTTCAACTTAGCCGGTTGTTGTGTTTTCCTGGTGGACTTCTACAAATTCTGCAAATTCATCGTCAGGTGAATAGGTTTCTGCTGGAACTATCATATCATTCATTCATAAAATATTTGCAGTCCTTAATTACGGTTTCTCTTTCTGTTGTTGTAAATTGAATGAGCTTATTGGTCGGTGGGAAAAGGAATAGCGCTACTTTGTGATATTTTGTCAAATTTGGTGTTACTAAGATAGATATTTGGTTGAGGAGCTCGATTATAAACAATTTAATAATTTTAATGTCACTGTTGTCGTTCTGGCAAATTTTTTTTAACTTATTGATGTTCGGCAATATCAAATGAATAGTTGGGCGTTTTGAAGCTTCTAGTTTTTTTGAAACACTTTCAAAATTTTCCAAAAGCCGGACAATGGATCCCAAATGATTGATATTTATATTTTCAATTCTGCACGTCTGATGTTTATCTTTTAGAATTGCTGTTATTCCAGTTATTCCAATCCAGTTAATTTATATAGACTTCATCAAATAATAGACGGTGTTCCACCGAGTCGGACAAAAACTTTTCAATGAAACTTCTAGAACGGAATTCATTCCGGATTTTTTGAAGTACTTAACCAGCTTACAGCAAAAAGTGACCATATTGGCCACTTCAGAAACAGAATCAATTGCTTTCTCGATAGCGTTATTGAGCAAATGGTTAACGCAATGAATTTTTTCCAAGTCCCGAAAGGCTTTAATCATATTGGTACCCCGGTCAGTTACAATTACGGGACTGTCCAAGTTGAGGTCACATCCGAAATCTTTCAATATAGCCGTTATTTTCTCGTGTATATTCAAACCTTGGAAAGGAAAAAAAAAAATTAAATTCAACCTTTATACTTATACATATATATATGTATTATTCTAACAAACCTGTGCAGGGCATGCCTTTCATTGAATTCATGGCCAAAAGACGATCAACTAAAACTCCCTCCTTTATATAATGGATTGTACATTATAAATAAGACGTTTTCAAAAAGTTAGCAGTCCACACGTCACTCGTAATTGCATATCCAAAGACTGCATCTCTCAATTTCGGTTTTAATTGGACCAAAATGCGACACATACATATTGGATATATTCGGGATATTGTTGTTGGGAGTGGTAGTAATTTATCGACGTCGACATTTGCTCCAAATTTAGCTCCAACATTAATTAAAAATGAGTCGTCTATATTTTTTAGTGGTCTACAGTTCTTTAACACCCATTCGGTGACAACAGCAACACCCTCGTCCTTCGTCTCTTGATGTACCTTAATTAGGGAAGCTTTCTTTATTTTGTTGGCACTTACGTAGCATTTATGCTTAACCAGATTAGAGGTGCTTCCTGTAAACTTTAGAACTGTAAATCACGTTTTACAGGCTACAAGATCAGCAATTTCTTGATCATCATTGCGTTTTATTTTTGACATTTTTGAAATTTTCTTTAACATCCACTGTGCTTATTGCACCCTATATACATTCAAATTTAGGACAAATACAAATGCATATTTCAAAAAAGTTGAATTAAATATAAACAAGAAAAGAAGCTAACTTCGGCACGCCGAAGTTGGTATACCCTTGCAGATTCCAATTGTATAAATTATAATCTATTCCAATATAATATGAACTACTTTCATATACATACAATTTTTGGAGATTTATCTTTTTTTCAATTTTTTCACATTTTTACATGTAAAGTAAAATGTAATTTTTTTCCACGTTTACCGATCGTTTGTATGGCAGCTATATGATATAGTCGTCCGATTCTTATGAAATTTACAACAAAATTCTGAAAAAATATGAAATACTAGTATCTAAAAGTTAAAGAAATTATGTTGAAAACTGACAAAGCTATAATTTTTTTTCTAAAATTTTCACGACCGTTCCTATGGCAGCTATATGATATAGTAGTCCGATTTTTATAAAATTAAATCTAAAATAATATATAAAGCTTATAACCGAGAGTTGATCAAGATATGTTAAAAAACAGAGAAGTTATAATTTTTTTTCAACAAATTTACGGATCGGTTGTATGGCAGCTATATGATATAG
>VNJS01000588.1:0-27739 GCA_008042575.1 Drosophila watanabei
CCCACATAATTAACTCAACAAGTTTTTTTTGGAGCTCTCAAGGGTATACAAACTTCGGCGCGCCGAAGTTAGCTTTCTTTCTTGTTAAACTTTAAAGCAGTTTTGGTAAGGTATATCCTTTAAGGAAATTTATCTATCTAATTTATGATTGTGATTTTTAGTAGGACTTATAAAAAAGCTGCCATAAGAAAAAGGTTTTTAATATTCTTATATTTTGTCAAACAATTCACTTAATTTTTAACAATTCGCATTTGACTTAAGTATACATCTCTATTCATTTAAATAACATATTTATCTCAATAATTCGGTGTACAATGTATGTATAAAATTTGCTACCTTTTTGTCTACCTTTTCCTTAGTTAATTTTTTATTTTTCTTGACTCATTAATAAGTGGCATCACTATCTTTTGAATTAGACGGCTCCTTTGAGCTGCTTTTTTGGGCCTGCGATTAGACAAATTTATGCAGAGCGCCCTCTGGCGTTGGTGAAATGATATTCCCGGAAATTGGCAAGGATTCAGAATCGCGAGGGGTGGAAAGGGAGAAAGGGCGAAAGGAGCAAGGAGCGGGATGAGGGAAGAGGTAAGTAGGAGAGACGCGAGAAGGACGAGTTGCCTGCGTGCGTGTCGTGTCGTAAAAACTCTTTGCGAATCGTCAGCAGCGGCGGCGGCAGGAACGGCATTAGTATTGGTAATAGCCAAGCCAAGCGGCCATCAAGGCCAAATGGGACATTAGCGTGGTGGATCGTAAAACCCGTCTGTATGTGTGCGAGCGGGCTAATCCGCGGAAACTCTAAACTCTATCCCCGAGAGAGAACCTCTTTCGGCGCGAGACTCACTCGGCTAGGTACGCCGTCCGTAGAACTCTTTCCACTCTTTACCTTCCGGAGGATCCTACCTGTCCAGTTCTGTATTTGTGTTTGACGTTTGCCCGCCAATTGATTTGACATTGAGGCATGGCGATGGGCGCTGAGGTGTGGAAGAGGAGAGGAGAGGAAAATAACCCTAAATAAAACCATAAAATCCTTCTGCATGCTGCGCGAACCCATCCATCCATCTAGCGATCCTTCCCGGCGAACCCATCCCAGCCCATTCCTTGCGATCCTCACCTTGAGGCTGTATTTTTCATATTTTTTGCGACGCGTTTTTTAGCCGAACTCGTAAATGTTTCGGAAAGCGTTTTTTATGCAATTTGTTGTCAACGATTTTGAGCATTTGTGATTCAGGGAACTGCGTTCGTTTTTTACGCAATGCGATGTAACGTCAGTTATGCCTTTATGGCTGTGAGTTGACTTTTTTAGTGAAAGTAATAAAGGATCAGCAGGAATAAAGAAGGGAGTCGTCAGGGAGTTGGCCAACTGAAGGAAATATCCAATACCAGGAAGTTACTCTTTTACTAGAAATTCGTATTTACTAAGAGGGAAAAATGCAACTACAGCAATCTCTCTCTATGCCGCGAAGTCTATGCTGAAATCAGAGACTTTCAACGGGTTAACGCGCCCCTAGGGTTATAGAGGGTTATAGTTGTACCTGCACCCACCACGCCCATAATCCTTTTATGGCAAATAAACAAACAACGAACGTCACGGCGACTCAGGATGGCTCGGCACAGGATCGCTAGGTAAAAAGAGCCCGACCGGGTTGAAAGGGTGCAATAAACGGGGTTGAGACACTGGAAAAGGATACTTGGCAAAAGGGTATGCGTTGCACACGCGCAGTGGCATTGTTGCACGCTCGGTTTTATGGGTGTGTGGTTTTAGCCCTTTGATGGGCATGATCATCCTGTTAATAGAATGCGTGCAAGCCCTACCTGCCGCGGTCGCCTCTAATCCTTTCCGAAGCAATCCGAACTGAACCCCTTCTGGCCATGATTGCGGGAGGCGAGCGTGACTAAGGCGATTTAATTAACGCGGTCGCAACTAAGCCACCGATACGCGGACCAGGACACGGCTTAATCCAAACCCTTTCCTTAGCCGGGAGGCGGTGGCCATGCTAAAAGCCATCCGGCTACTGTTCCGCGGACGTTAAGGGTTAAGACCCGGTAGCCGAAGGAGGCGGTGTCCGGACAGAAGAGGAGGTTTTCCAGCGAAAGGATTGACCGTCTTAACTTTCGGAAAAACTCCAATATTTACCAAATACCAAAGGGACAGTCTGGAGGACTCTGCACTTTGTTCAGCACTTGGCTTCGAAGTCGAAAAGTCAAGTCGCATTTCAGGTTTTCACCAGGCACATTTACCGGCTGAGCCGGCAAAGCGAGTATCCAAATCAGGGATCAGGAAATATTTTCCAGAGGATTACAGAAAATGCTGCATAGCTCCCTTTGGCAAAACTATAAGAAGTCATACTATTCAGTCTGGATTCTGAGAAAATTTGAAAGGATTTAGGCTAAAGCTGGTTTGTTTCTACATTTTTTCGTATTAATTAGAAGTAAATTATCGGGTATTCTTTTATATTTGATTTTTAATTGAAGAACTTTTCAATTTTAAGTTCAGTTCGTTCATAATATTCTTAAGAATATGTTTAAAGTATAGTTAAATCTTTATGTAGGGTAAGAAAGAAAGCTTGCCTAAACTCCTCATCTTCTTATTATATTTTTTAACCCAATTTCCTAACTTAAAATCATATATTCA
The DNA here is from genome assembly GCA_008042575.1 of Drosophila watanabei. Lineage (NCBI taxonomy): Eukaryota > Metazoa > Arthropoda > Insecta > Diptera > Drosophilidae > Drosophila > Drosophila watanabei. The sequence continues at coordinate 2,630 of VNJS01000588.1, forward strand.
TGTCTCAAAAACTTCTATCAGACTATAATTTTCTTCAAGAGTTTCCAGAACTCCGATATTTTCAGATTTCCTAAGCTTAAAAATAACCAAAATTAAAGAAATTATAATCTTTTAAAACTCGATTAAGATAATAATACGCCTTGCCTTGCTGTTTCATAATATACAATGCCCTGATTCTGTTTCCTGCACCCAAAATTGTGTTGGTTTTTTCCTTAAGTTTACCGTTAGACCCTCTAATAAGTAAACCCGTTTGAGCGCCCCCTTTTCAGCTTTTTTTTACATTTTTTTCGGTTATCTCTTTTCCGGATCACGCAATTCCTACCCTTTGCTGCCCTTATAAAGTCGGTGAGCCACCCAGCCTAAAAACAAAACACACACGACACAAAAACAAACAAAATCGCAAACGAAACGAAGACAACACAGCCGTGAGAAGAAGAGGAGATGAGTGTATTTTTGCAATGTTTTTTTACCTGTTGCTAAATTTAGAATGTCTGTCGTCGGGAATTTGCTGACGTTTGTGTCGAAAAATTAAGCCTTCTGCCGCTGACAAGAAAAAAAGACAGATATACGAAAATACCTCCCCTTTCACCACCGCCGCTTGCCAAAATTAAACGAAATTCTGGGCAAAATGCGTCGTTACGCCTAATGAGTAATAAAATACTTTGCACAACAACCGCGGCGCACTGTGGGGAAACAAATGCTAGTGCCAACTCTTTTCTTCGTACTCTCGCCCTCTCTTTCTGATGGCTTTTGCCCCTCTCTAACTCGCAGGCGCTCTTGTTAGCCGAAAATGAACATTTAATGCAATAGCAATGGACCTGGCACACATGAAGAAATTAAAACGTGGCATATTTTATATATTAAATTTGTAATTGTTATAAATTTTTATTACTAAAAAATTATATATATATAATTTTTTAATTAGCTCAAAACAAGAAAGAATTCTTTGTAATTAATTAAACATTTCTTGTGTTACCTTATCTCATTTTCTCTCAGTGCCGCCAACTGTGGCGCGCGTTTTTAACAGCGTTGGCGATTTTTATGGCGTTTTAATCGCGAGAGTGGCGCGCGCGGCTAGAAATTTATTTTCGCCGCGGCCATGGAGCCTCCGCTCTCTCTCTCTCTCTCTCTTTTTCTCTCTGTATTCTCTATCTCTTTCTCGGGCTCCCTCTGTTAGCTCAGCGCCCTGAAAACCGCCCCCCGCCACTGTTATTTTTAGTGTCATGCCGCTGCGGTGTTGCCGACGGCAGCGTTTGGCGCGTGGGCGGCTCTGCCGCTGTTAAAGTCGCCCCGTCGCTGTTATTTCCGCTAACAGCGGTGATCGGTGATCTGCAAAACGGTGATCTCCGGGGGTTCTGGGCACTCGAGGCAGTCCGCCGGAGGGAGGAGGGACGGGCCCCACTGGGGGATCTGGCGCTGTCTAATTTTAGACGCAATTAGCAATGCGCACATTTCGACTATAAATTTTTGCCACAGTTTATTTTAGACGCTGCATGTGATCGGCAAAGGCAACAACAATCACAACAACAACAACAACAATTGGGCATCAAATTGGGCGTTGAGCGCACAAACAACGGCTGTATCTGTATCAGTGGCAGTGTGTATCCGTGAGATACATCCACACCTTTGGCTGTTTTTGGCCAGCAAGCATGATGTAAAGCGCCGCCAACGTTTTCCGATGTTTCTGTTGCTGTTTTTATTTTGTTTATTTTTCTCTGGCTGTATTTCGTTGCAATTAAATTGGCATGCACAAGTGCTGCCACCGACGCGACGCCTCTGCCACAGCCAGCGTCGCTGACCGCGGGCGGCCGCCTTTTGATCGGCTGCCAAATTGTAATTGGAACGCGAAGGTGTTGTCGACGTCCGCGACTGCTGCCGCCGCCTCAACGTTCAACGTTCCGAGTCTAAAGCGGCAGCATTTCGGCCGTGGCATGTGTTCTCGGCATGGCAACCTTCCACGGCGACCACAATACGCATAACACTAGGCAGTCATCAAAAGTGTCAGACATTCTTTGGGGTCTTGTGGATTTTCGAGTCGTTAAACCCAAAAACCTGCAAAACTGTCGTGATTGATTTGCATAAATGGGGTATGAAATAGTTGGTTTTAAGGTTTAGTTCTTAAAAGTTCTTATAACTTAAATGAAAATCTTTCATCTCTAAGGAGTCATAACCTATACCAATAAAGTAATATCTTAGAGTTCTTTATTATCCTTAAGATACTACCTATTTTTATTCACTTTCTAGCTTTAGTCTAGTCAACTTTTTCAACATAACAAAGAGTTCTAGGAACCCCGAAGAGAACTCTAATTTATGGATGTTTCACAACTTCTATTACCTTTCAAGCTCTAGCTCCAAGCCGCCTTAACATATCGCCTTCGAATCCATCATAATAATTAAATCCCCGTTTCTACCTAAAGAGAGTCAGTTTTCAGAACAATTCCCCAAGAATGTGGCAAGTTATGAATGGTTATTTTTCCTATGGTCGCCTGGCCAAAGCCTAACGTTTTCCTTGTAGCGGCGTGTAATTACACACAGCCTTCGATTAATCATTTCTCAAAACTCGACATAAAAAAAACAACTAAAAACCGAAACGTGAATACCCGTCGCTGCACGTAGACGCCATCAAGCTGAATCTAAGCGTCGCCCGGCGCACGTGTGATCCACGCAGCCTTGTTCCGCTCCGTATGTACTATCGTACTATAGTAATTTCCATTATCATTTCCATTTCATTTCATGGCGATCGATCAAAACCGAAAGGGCTGCGACGACCTTCACTTAATTGCTCATCCAGTGGGGCAGGAGGAGCAGCAGCAGCAGCAGCAGAGCCACCCACTTCCGCCTGGCGTGCGCACAGCCCCAGCAGCAACCTTGTGATCTTGTTTACTGTTTAGCGACCCCCGAACCCGAACCGAGCAGATAAAACACTCGGGACGGTGGCGTCATATCGCCGCTGCTATTTTCACCTTCTATGGGACGTCGTCGTAGTCGTCGCCGCCGTAGTCGTCGTCGCGTTGGCCGCTGGCATGAATCAGCACTAGTTTAACCATCGACCAGTACCGCGCAGCGCAGCCTCTGTGAATCCCTCGTATTCGCTCTGGCCGATCGGCGGGGGTTTCGCAGTGTGTGATTTCCAGAAAGGAAGAAACGCCCGCTAGCTGGGGCCTCGGGGGCGTATGAGTAACGCGGGGCTAGGTACACACACAGCGAAGCGGGCAGGTAGCCGCACTCGCACACACACTCCCTCCTAGGTAGCCGAGCTGCACGTGTGTTGGTGCTGCGGTCGTGTGGCGCGCACTCGCGCTCGCGTCTCGCAACGGCGATTTAGCCCACGAACCTGTCGATCAATCGTCATTCGTCCGCCGAGAGCCCAGCGATAAGGTAGTCCCGCTCCGCTCTGCCACCCCTACACAAGCGCAAACAACCGCACACAGATACTCACGAACGGAGCCGAAGCGACGCACGATCGATCTTCGTACCGCGCCGAGTCTGCCTTTAATCGCCGTGCAGCCAGAACCTGCCGCTCATTCGTTTGCCGTGACTCGTAGCGTGCGGTTCCCACTCGCTCCGCAAATAAATCGAAACCGAAACCGAAAGCCAACCAACAACCCCAGAGAATCCCACAATTTACGTGCTTCTCTGCGACGCTGCGCGAAAGTGAAAATAAGTGAACTTGAAAATTGCAAGCAGAAAAAAATATAAAAAAACACACAAACAGCTAGCAAATACACATATACCCCAGACAGTGAACCACCAAGAGAGCGCAGCAAATCCACATTTGCTGCCCAAGTGAAACCAGACAAACTGTGCCTCAAACTCAACAAAGAATATCTAACCGAAATGGTTACCGGCGTTACCAACATGACCGCCAACGTCTTGGGCACCGCCGTGGTGCCCGCCCAGCTCAAGGAAACCCCGCTCAAAAGTGACCGTCGGGTAAGTGTCTTTTCCTCAGAAGAAAACTTCCTCAACAACATCCCAAAAAATCAATTTCCCTCAAGTCGGATAAATTAAAACCTCAGAGCTGGATTAAAATCGCTTGAATTAATTATTCAGAGCTCCAAAAAATATATATATCTTCCTAAAAAAAAGACATACGCCACCAATCCGGATTAAAACGCTCAGAATTCCCTTAATTGAACAGCACTGCCTCCCACTTCGCACTCGATTGCCATACTCGCTGTGGGCGAGCAGCCCCATCAATCCCGGTGCCGCTGCCCAAATGCATTTCCTTTTTGGCCGTCTCCCACATGGCCGCCGTCGGTCTCCCAATCTCTGACGGAGACCAAGACGACGACGACGCAGACAGACCATAAGCAGTCGCCGTCGGCGCGCCAACACAAAGCGAATTTATCTCGCTCGGCGTTGGTGGCATTTACTATATACACGCAGCAGCTCCATTCATGAGTGCAGCCCAAAATTGGCTGATGGAGCTGCCCACCAGTTCGGCGGATTCGGATTCGTATTCGGATTCGGATTGGGCTACCACTTGGCGCGTGCGTCGCGTGGTCGCTGCAATTGTCGGTCATCAGCCGCCGTTTTTGGCCAAAAGCTGACTTCATCCGCGGGCGTTGTGTGCCGCCACCAAATTTGGTGGAAAGATTGGTGATTTTTAATTTTATTTCGGCATCGCAAAAAATAATTTTTTGGGCCTAGCTCGGTTTGGCATCTTCGCATTTCCCGCTCTGACCTTGCGTAGCGTGTACCTGGCCACCGGCTGGCTTATTTATAGCCCGGCTGTGGCTGTAATTTATAACCGCCAAACTATTTTTATCAATGCCTCGGCTGAGTGGCGCTATAAATAGAGCACGCGCCGTGCGACTAAATTTGGCCGCCAGCCAGTCAACCCGTGCAGCTCCTCCACATTTTCCCCCCAGTCTGTCCTCTTCAACCGATTGAGACCCATGCAGCTTCCTCTATTTTTGGGTCGCTGCATGAGGTCAAAAATCAGCCATGCAAAAGCTGTGACTAATCTCAAACCTTCCTCTTGTCCCTTGCAGTCGAACAAGCCCATCATGGAGAAGCGACGACGCGCCCGCATCAACAATTGCCTCAACGAACTGAAGACCCTGATCTTGGATGCCACCAAAAAAGACGTAAGTATCTGACAAGTATAAAGGGTTTGGGAAAGGGAAACAAAAACTTCAATTTAATCACATTACTTGTTGTTTTAATTAAAATATAAAAGTAAAGATTTAATTTCTTGATTTATTTAATATGATTTTATTAACATAGTTTCTTACTAATTTCTATATTCTTTTCTCTCTACTTTTAGCCGGCTCGCCACTCCAAATTGGAAAAGGCCGACATCCTGGAGAAGACTGTGAAGCATCTGCAGGAGCTGCAGCGCCAACAGGCTGCCATGCAGCAGGCCGCCGATCCCAAGATCGTCAACAAATTCAAGGCTGGCTTTGCCGACTGTGTCAATGAGGTGAGCCGCTTCCCCGGCATCGAGCCCGCCCAGCGTCGCCGCCTGCTGCAGCACCTGAGCAACTGCATCAACGGCGTCAAGACAGAGCTGCACCAGCAGCAGCGCCAGCAGCAACAGCAGTCGATCCACGCCCAGATGCTGCCCTCGCCGCCTAGCTCCCCGGAGCAGGACTCGCAGCAGCAGCAGCCAGCGGGAGCAGCAGCTCCCTACCTTTTCGGACAGATCCAGCAGACGGCCAGCGGTTACTTTCTGCCCAACGGCATGCAGGTGATCCCCACCAAGCTGTCCAATGGAAGCATTGCCCTCGTGCTGCCCCAGAGCCTGCCGCAGCAGCAGCAGTTGCTGCAGCACCAGCAGCAGCAACAGCAGCAGCAGCAACTGGCAGCCGCAGCAGCAGCAGCCGCCGCAGCCGCTGCCGCCCAGCAGCAGCAGATGCCTATGTTGGTGTCGATGCCCCAGCGCACGGCCAGCACCGGATCCGCCAGTTCGCACTCCTCCGCCGGATACGAGTCGGCGCCCGGTAGCAGCAGCAGCTGCAGCTACGCGCCTCCCAGCCCGGCCAACTCCAGCTACGAGCCGATGGACATCAAGCCGTCGGTGATCCAGCGCGTGCCCGTCGAGCAGCAGCCGCTGTCGCTGGTGATCAAGAAGCAGATCAAGGAGGAGGAGCAGCCCTGGCGGCCCTGGTAGATCGAAAGGATCCGCCGAATCTCCCGCTTTTAAGACTGACACAACTCACCCACATCCCCATCCGCATCCACATGCGCAGGCGTTGTGCGCATGCGCAGACATTTCACATCATTCGCCGGGATAACGCCAATGTTGCTTTGAAGTGCCTTACACAAACAAGCGAATCCTCAGAGGGTCCATCGTCCTCCCAGGGAATCTTGGATGTCCTAAGATTCCCCCTCGGGAGGATGGGACCTCCATTTAAACACTCACCCTCACAGACACACACAAAAACACACACACTCGTTGTTATAACTTATTTATTATTATTATGTAATCGATTTGAGAACGGTATTGTATCGGAACATCGCCAAACTACCTCAGTCCAAGTACTTGGTGTTGAATTGCCTCACGTATCATGTATTACAATCGTTTTACTCTTTGAAAAACAGCAAATCAGCAAAGTCTTCCACACAATACATACACAAAAACACACAGCTGAAACACTTTTTATGAAAAAGAAAAAACGTAAAACTAAACTCTTACATTTAGAATTAGGTCTCTGTTTAAAGTTAGGTTTTGTACAATAGCCTGCTAAGCCGCTTAGGGTTTTCTCTCGCTCTTAAGTCTAATCAAAGAATAATTATATTTATAAACAAGCAAAAACTATTCGTAAGGCCACGTGATATAGTGAACATAATGAGCTTCTAAGAAAAACAAAACAAGAATTTGATGCAAAACAAAAAACAAAAAAATCAACAACAACAAGAAAAGAAAACAAAAAAGCAAACAAACAGCATACTAAAAGGAAATAAAACTTGAAAATTCTACTAAAATATCAAATACGCAAAAGAGAGTTGATATTGGGTTGGGTTTTGGGTGTCGGGCCTCTTGGCTTGGGTGAAAGTCGCCTTGGAGGTCGGAACACATCGACCCCCGGACTTATCGCCGCGAATTCAACGGTGCCGATATATAGAGTCACGCTAATTTTAATGCCCATGGTGAAATTCATTCCGCTGGCGAGGATACGGGGGATCGGCGTTCATTCCACGATAATAGAACTACGTTTTAAGGGGCTCGATTGCCGCTAATGTAATCAGTACGAAGAGTTGAAGGCCTCGCTGCGATCGGACCGGAACGCAACCAAACGGATATAGACACTGATTTTCACACATCCGGAGTTTGGACTGAACATTGCGATAAAGCAGGAACTGTAGAAAATATCAGTTGGAAGAAGAACTGACTGTACTGTCTGATAAGAAAGGGATTCAATTAACTACTAATCGGAAATATAACTTAAGAACTTTATCAAGTGCATTTTCTTTGTTCTCATTAATTTCAAAATATTTTGCAATGTGATAAGCAATTCTAATTGGAAAGAAAGTCATCCTCATTAGCCCTGATTCTCAGATTTAAATTCTCCTGGCTAGTTTCAAAAGCAAAATCATGTGTTCTCTTAATAAAAAAAATCCAAGAAAGGCTTTAATCGATTTTATAAAAGCTTCCTGGTTTTGGCCTATAGAATTACAGAACTTAATAGTCAAGGGAATTCAAACCGCGTTATCTAAAAGTCAATCGCATAGCCCTCAGGGTCCATTTGGAGTTTTTTCAAGACATAATAATATTCTTGATAAAGCTGGATGCCGTATCTGGAATTTCCTTTTCTTGGTAACCATCAGGCTAACGCTCACACCCCCAAATACCCCCAAACCCCATATAATCATGTATAATCTGAACAAATCCCTGTCGCAATTATCGTCATGGCTCGTGACAAAAGTTTCCGCGAAGTCTGCGGAAAAAATACCGCATCATGCTGATAATATGGCAGCGATAAAGCGGATAAGTAAATAAATTAGTTTTCCACTCGCCTGTGTGAATCAAATTGTTAACGGGCTGAGTTCCCCATGCATCTGGGAACCGTATCCGAGTCCGGACTGACTCCCATTCACGGGATGGCGGGATGGCGATTCACAAAATAAACCCGTGCAGCCTCACAGTCCGGGAATAGAAATGTAGAAAATAATAAAGATAAAAGACAGCAGCCCGTCAGCTGTCACATGTTCTAGAAATTAGAGTGATTAACTATCAGAGTGGATACATGTACGGTTCCAGGAACGTCCGATTTGAGGGCTTTCAAGTGGCGTGGTCAGGCGAACTGAAAGTGCATTCCATTAGTCACTGGGCACGACTTTTGGCACTCGAGTGACTCATCCTCTGGCAATGTCTAGGCCAGCATAGTCCGGAGAGTGTTTCCAGTATGTCTGCTAATTTATAATGGAACCACCCCGCGAAACATAAAAGCGCACCCACTGAGTCATCGTTTGCCTTAACTCGCAAAATCTGGTATTTCGTAGGGCTGATTTCAGCAGAAATTTGCCATATGGGAGCTGATTAAGGGGGCGCCAGTTTAGAAGAACCCCAGTGATATGGGGAGTTTGGGTTTTTATAAGTTCTTATATCAGTTTATCCCATGACTAACCAACGTATATCCACATAAGAGCGGAAAGTCCAGTTTCTGCCCAGGAAAATAGTGATATTAATCCATTTTCTTGCATCATCCTTGTTTACGCAATCTCGTTAAATACGTATGTATTTTTACCGGCATTTTTTGCTGACCAAGCACATTATTCTTAGATATGATGAAACACAAAGGTAATTAAGGAAAGTGGATTATATTTAATGACTAACAAGTAAGAGTTCCTTTGTTATGCTTAAGGGTGGATTGAGATCATTCGAAAGCTCTAGAAAAAGTCTATTAACTGTAAAGTAACTTGACTTTATTACAGTGAAACTGATCAAACTTATCAATAAAGATATAACTACTGTTGGGAATAGAGGTAGGACACAAGAGGTGATAAAGAAAATGAGTTAATATATAACATACATGGTTAAATCAGAACATCATATCATTACCATAATAGTATATTTGAAATCTCTCATTTAACATCACAAAAAATCAATTTCTTGTGAAATAAGTAATATTTTTGTTTTTGAAAAGCCCAACTAATTAATTTAAGTCATGCATTCCCACTTATTTCCCGTCCGCTGTGCAAATTGCAATTTGCATGTCTGCATTCCTCTACAGCCAGCCAGCATGTCGTCTGTTTTTCGGTTCTGCCTGGAAGTTGAGTCGGTGGTCCTTCGATTTGATCTGCTTGGCACCGTCATTCCTCTCCGGAATGGATTCGCCACAGTTGCGCGCAAATGAAATCGAAATTGAAGAACTTCTGGGCCGGGTTCTCGCTGGGTTGAGTGTGGCACTCAGGGTCTGGCTACGTGGTGGCGACATTTGAGGCTGTTTGCGGCTGCGTGGAATGCCGCCAGTCGCCAGTTGTCACGTTTTGCTATGGCAAATGACCCCAGAAGAATAAGCAAAAAAAACAAAAAAAGACTGGTGTTTGTCGTTTGTCGCTTGCCGTTTTTGAGACCGCTGTTGTTTACGACGACTCGTGTAGCATTCCGCGGAACTTGGAGCTGGGAACTTGGAGCAGTCCACTCCAGGCCACTTCATTCATGGTAATTGAAGACCGAGTTGCCGCAGAAATTTCAGCGAACTGCTGCCAGATAAGCGGGAGTAGAGTTCGAGCTCTTGCAGCTGGAGATCGGAGCTCTGAGCTCGGAGATCGGAGTGTATACGCATAAACAAGTTGAATGAACCGCAGAATTTCGTCTATTTGGGAGTCAGTCAGTCACGAAATGAGACAATCGGCCAGCCAAGTCAGTTCAGTTCACTTCCACTTCCAATTGGCAATGTCAAATGCGAGCCAAGTTTAATGACTCGACGACACCCGCACTGGCTTTTGTTTGTGTTTAACAAAAAATAACTTTTTGCTGTCGATGTTTTTGGCACCATAGGTTTTTGAACTTGTTTTGCCGGTCTTGATTAGACGACGGCAGTGCTTTTTGGTGAGTGCGGGACTCACCGCAGATCTCGGAAATGTTAGGAGCTATTGAACCAGGCACTGCGGTTCAAGGAGACAAAGATTCTAGCTGCGCTAACTGGGCCTAAGCACAGTTACAGAGCCCCGGCAAGGTCGTTCGAGTCTGGTTCGAGTCTCGTTCCGACTGGTTTTGTTGGCCAAAAGACGTGCTCGGCATAGACAAGCGGCGGATTCGAATTCGGCGGCTTTGACATTCAACTCCCCGGCGGCGGTTCAAGTGGCACAACCCGCCGCCAGCCACTCCCCACCGAAGCACGGCCCATGGGCAAGGTCAGTTCCCGCGGTGGCAGCTAACTAACCTAAGTCATTGCGATCGCCTCACCCATTTACACTTTACACTGCGCCATTAAAAACAATACCCATACGAGTGGAATTCGGCCTGCTATTTACACAGTCTATCGCTGATAGGGAAAGCTATGGGAACAGGTGAGTTGGACTCCCCGAATCAGAAGGGGAGCGGGAGCGGCCACCTTATCACCTTGAACAGCACGTGACCGCCGCAGCGGTGGTGCGAAAGAATTTCCATCGAGCAACCTGATCGTGCGTTATTGGATCTATATAGGGACCTGAAGCGGCACTGGGGCCTGGCTTCGTTGGAATCTCCGCGGGACTTCATGTAATTAACAACGGTATTTCGATATATGCGCTTGTATCTTGCAAATCTGCCAGTGTCCATAGCGGAACCATGTATCTGGCACACAGGGAAAAAACTTCTTAAGAAATTCGAGTATTAAATATTTTATTTTTGTTATCAAAACTTAAGTAAGTTGAGATGTTAACTACTATTTTAAAATCGTTTTTGTTACCTAAATTTCTAGCCATGAGTTAATTAAATATTTTTGTTAAATATAACAGTAATTTTAGCTTGTTACTAGTATTATTAAGTCTCCATAATTTTTTCAAAATGTTAAATTCCATTTGCTGGCTTGTTAACCTAATAAATATCAACACAGAAAAGCTTTCCGAATGCATATTAATGCTTTATTGGCTTAGTAATAACTGATCTCGAATTCGGCCCATAATTCTAGTACAAACGTCAAGGATATACAAACTTTAAGTACTTTAATTGTTTTTTTCCTTATTTTATTTTTTATATTAATATAATTGTTATTATTTTATATTTATTTATTATCTGTATATTTTATAGCAAGCCAAGTTTCAAGCATCTCCAGAAATTGTTCAAGTTCCGGCCTCTAAGTTATTCCTTTAACGTATCTTGAAAACATTCAATCAGTTCTTAGAAAAAACCTAATATAACCCTCAACTGAGAATTCCTGAAATGCTAATTTTTTCGGCTCTGTGTACTCGTTTGCAATTTGATTACTGTTTTTGTTTTTATTCGTTTCGGGTGTGTTGAGTTCTGTTCTGTTCTGTTCGATCGCATCCACTTACAGACCCGGCCCCGTGCATAGCAAACTGCAGTGCCACGCAAAATATTTCACTCAAATAAATATAGCCGTTTATTTTGGGAAATCGAAACAAGCGATACAAAATGGGGGGAAAAAGTAAATAAATAAATAAGGCAGCAAATACCGCAACGGAACCCACTCGAATCACGTTTTCTGTCACGCAATTTGAGTTCTTTCAATGAATCGGATTTGGAAATGGATTGGAAATGGCGCAGTAGTGGGCACACACGAGCATGTATATATATATATATAGATGTACCCAGTGGATCGGTGGTTCACTTATCAAGTCAAGTGCTGCAGAGGAAGAGAAGGAGGAAGCGGTCGGTGTGGGTTAAGTCCAAATTGGGCAGTCGAACGGGCAGCTTCTGTTTGATAGTGGTCAGCGTTTGTTATGGTTATTGACCACATTATCTGATAAAGCTAATTTCACGGCTTCCAATTGGGTATTAGCCACATTATTCCAGCTATAAACTAATTTTGCTACGGTCTAGACTTTATCTAGTACAGTTGACATTATCTAAATGGGAAAGCAGGTTAATTGAATTGTAATTGTAATTGAGCGGTCACATGAGAGTTGTAAAGCGAGTATGGAATATGATTTTATAGGTGAGATTTACAAATATCATCTGATATCATATCATATTTCACGTTATTTCATTTTTTAATATTTTTTTCGAGCTCTCGTACAATTTAAACTCTAAATTTGAGAGGAAAAAACAATAAACTTGAATCAGAACTCCTTGAAGTTCCCAGCCCATGCCATCATCAAAATGTGTCAAGGTGCTTTTATTAGTTGTTATGCCACACTTTGGCTAAGGCTCACTACTTAAAGGCTGCCACTGGCACAGGTCTCTAAGCTTCAAAGTGAATCAATCTTATCGATGTCGGCAAACTGAAAGCATAATTCCCCCGAATTAGATGGCATTCCCAGTCTTAAGTCCAAGAAGAGCGCGTGCCAAGGGAAAATGCCATAAGATTCGGATCGGGATCGGGGCTAGAGCTCAGACGCAGACTGAGAGGCTGACCTGGCTTAGCACTGCAAGTGGAAAATTTTCATGGTTTACATCAACGATTTGAGCCCCGCCAATGAGAAGTGTCAACATGTGCTCGTCTGATTAGCACCGCCAAAGTCATCGCGGTTTTGGGGACGTCAACCAGGTGCCAGTCGCGGTCGCAGCACAACCCGGGGGTTCGGCCCCCGGGGAACTCACGCCCACTCCCAGCCACAATCACCGTCACCCGCCCAGTTCCAGTCACAGTTCCACTCCCGAAACTCCCCTTACTCCGCGGGAAATTAACACTCATCTCCCTGGAGGAGCTAATTCCACCGGGAAAAATTTTGAATGCGAGGTATCTTTCAAAATGATGCTATTAAATATATTTTTTCGCAATGTTTTGGGGGTTTTTGAAAGCAAAAAAAAAAGAAGAATTTTCAACTGACCTTAATTTACCTAAATTAATGAAGCCTCTACATTTCCCTTACGCATCTTATTATTTTATTATCTTTTGCAAAGTTCTAAGAAGTTCTAAGGTCTTCGTGTGACTGTCATAATCAACTAAAAGCGATCAAAGACTTTACCACTTGTTTCTTATTATTATATTAACTTTTGCAACGATCTGACAACTACTGCACTTTTTTTTCAAGTGTCCCCTGAGGTGGGTGGGGCTGTGGGATTTTGGGGTTTTTGGGGGTGGTGGTGTTCGTTTTGCCATTCGCCGCGGCGTTTACCAGTTACCAGCTTTTTTCTGCTGTCTGTTATTCTGATAGCTGCCGCTGGGTTGTGTTGTGTTGACTTGGCACATTTTTGTTGTGATTTATTTGCGCGGCGTTTTTTGATTGAAATCGCCAAACAGCCGAGCGAGCATTGACGTTGACGCAACTGTGGGAATATTCCACTGCAGCGTGCCCGGCTGTGTGTAGCCACTATTAGTCCGCTGAAAGAGACGCGAGCTGGCGAGCTGCGAGCACACGCCTCCTCCTGCGTCGGCCGGCGCTCAATGTGTTAATGGATCAACAGTTTTGTGTTAGTTTTTAAGGGGCGCGGGCAGGTTGTTTTTTGGGCAGCCTCAGCCCCACCCCCTTTCGGTTTTGCACACCACCCCACGGCCTGATTGATTGCCCCGCTAATCAGCCGGGCTAAGTGACTTTTTGTCCCGTGCCTGGCCGTGTGCGGCGCCAATCTCGCGTCGCTTCTTCAAACTTGACTTTTGGGCGTCACTCGGCATTTGGAGCGTGCCGGGATTACTGGACCCGCCATGTCACCATCCCCATCCCCCTTACGATATATGTACATCCATATTACGCCATGCGATGGGGCTCGCGTTGCTCCAAACGTGACTCTCCAACTTCGGGTTGCCTTCACCCGGCGCTTCCCTTTCATGGTGGGCGGGCACTTGAACTTCAGCGAGTGTGTTGACAATGACTCTATCATTAGCTATTTATTGGGTCGATGTCGATGCGATATTTAATCAGTGAGTCACCTAATGACCCACATTTAAATGCTGCGAGGAGTCATATATTACACCTGCAATGATAAATAAAAATGATATGTACCTACAGGACAACGGCCTGTAGGCTATATTCAACAAGTAACTTTGTCGAGATAAGAATAAAAATTGTGATCAATATTTTTAAGATACTTCATCAATTATTTTATTTTAAAAGTTTGCTATAAAACAAGCAGAGTTTTCGGGTATTATCTAGTTTTTTTTTGCTAACCAAAAATATTTCAGGGTATTTCCCCTTCGTTTTTGAATACTTCTTACTGATACACCTCTTTTTTTAATTTTTGGCTACAAATTTAAAGCTAATTATCTTTCAGCCCCGCTTGGCCCAATGCCAGCAGTTTATCAATTATTTCTTTGGAGCACGTGGCTTTTATTTTTGCCATCAATAACAATTTGGGAAAAGCCGTGTCGGGAAAATCCGCTTGCTATATTTTTTTCGGTCACCATTAACTTTAAAGTGCGCCGCTGCCTCCCAATGGCAAGGTGTGAAGATCGTCAAAAAGGCAGGTTGCCTACCTTCTGGCATTAACAGGTCACATTTAAAAGTTAACGATGGGCACCTTAAAGGAAGTTCAAGCCCGAGTGCCACTGTGAGTACATGTACCCCAGGGCGGATGAGTAATGGAATTCCCATCATGCAAAGGGCGCGGTGTCCGAAGCGGATGGTGTTCCACGATAAGGCTTGTCGACTTTGACAAATAAAATTATTTGGGGAACAAGGCAATATAGGGGATCCATAAATCAGTAAACTGCCACCGACTTACCTGTTTTTATAACATAAACGCGAAAGTTGACGAATAATTCATTCTCATGCTATTTAAATACAATAGATGGTAAACTAGGTATTTTTACATAAATTATGTGTACTTGAAATATTTTTTAGTCGTATTTGAAGTTCTTATTATTATTATAGCTAAATAAGTTCCACCTTTTTATTCATCCAAAATGTAAACCTGTTTCTTAGGAAGTATCTCGTGACTTTTGTATCCCATAGGAAAGTAAGCCCATTTCTCGATAAGATAAACGTTTTTGCAAAAACATGAAATCATCCCATGACAGATACCCTTCAAATAACATCAATCTGGCCATGTTCCACATACTGACACCTTGGATTCCCAAATAAAATGACTCATGGACCAAGCTGAAAATGTGATGAAATTCGTCCGTTTGACGTTTTCGAGTGTCACAGATAGGGGAAATATTCCTAGTGATAGCAGCAGCAACATGACATTGACATTGTCGGAGACATTTCATTTTGCTATTTTGTTGTTTTTTGTTGACGGGTTAAATTTGTGGAACGCCCCGCCGTTGGCATTCTTGGGTAGAATTTGTATATTGAACCCGCTGACATTGCCGGAGTGCCAGAGATTAATTGGCACGGCCGGAGACTGCTGCGAGTGGGGAGACACTTGCCGAATAATTGGGGAAATACCCAATATTAACCTGGGGATCAGTGGAAAAGGTGCATGGCAAATGTGCGAATAACTTGAGCGCTTCAGTGTGACGCATTACACAGAAAATACGACGATGACTGGGGGCCCGAGATCGATGGGGAGCTCAGGTATCCGGTGATTTGGTGATTTGGTGATTTGCCCGATTTCGGGCAATCAATCATAATCGAAAATCGAATCGACGGCAGTTGGCCGGAAATGACCCACTCGCCGACTGCCACGTACTAACTAACGATGTCTCTAAATGCTTATTAGCACTCGAAATTAGCGACTCGCCAAACAAAATTTAAAAGATCTATGGCAGTGTGCGTGTGACTGTGACGTCGCCGACTTGTGACTGAAATCTGAGCCCGAGTCCGGAGTCTCACGAGATATATACGTACGAATATCTACCTATAACTCGCAGCTCGTAATTCGTACATCGGACATGCAATCTCGCAGATACATTCACGGAGCACGCGCCGATATGCGGAGCGTGTGGCTAGTATATCTGTATCTGGAAGTGGGTATCAGTACACCCGAAAAAATGTGACGATCAATCTAATCTCAAAGCACCTCAAGAAGGGAGATAAATACATGTGACAATGAGCAATGGCACCAAAGAGTTTTAATCAATGAAGCATAATGTAGTCCAAGTAATAAAAAAGTATTAGAAAAGCTAACATAATTATCATAGCTTATTATTATATAAATGTATTATATATTTTATTAAGTTTTAAGTAATCAGAAAAAAATGGAATAAAAACTGATATAACGGTAGCAGAAACATATATCTTTATGCCTAAATCTAATCGATGCTTAAAATTATTTCTATTGGTGACACATTTTATTCACTAAAATGTAGGAAATAAAGAAATCCTTTTTATATTTATATATAAAATGACAAGTTCTAATTAATCCAAGTTTAGAATTAGCGCCTTATTATTTTAATTTTCTGTGCGTCATAAATTATTTATACATTTACATTTTTAATTTAAACTATTCTAAATCAGAAATGATTAATAAAACCATAATACCCGGAATTTGTTGAATAATTTTTAATAACTTCCATTTAAATCTCTGTTTTTTGCCACAATTTATATACATTTGCATTTATTTTAATCTTATGCTCTTGAACCTTTTAAAGCATGACTCTTTCTTTTTTTGACAGTGTATTAGTTAAAGTGTGGAAAGTTTCTGGGATGTAGCGCCTGGTCTGAAAATTGAGGGATGATAATGAATGCAATATAAATCGATTATCACATTTAAACGACGACGCGTCGCTGCCTAACACAATCATTGCGGTTAGCGAATTCCTAATTCCTCGCACACGGCGTGAAGGATTAGCCTTTTTCGCTGGAATCCGAGGCTACGGGGCTCCAGATTCCGCATCACAGATATGGGATCCGAGATCGAAAATCCCATCCCGGCCTGCCTGACAACAGCGGCTTAAGCAGACGATCACGCGACACGCCGATCTCGCGATGATTATGCAAGTTTTCGCAATGCCGATGGCGAGATGCGTCAGTCGGCCAATCTCCGTCTGGCTTAAGAGTAATTAGCACCGCCGATCACCCAGTCGGCGGTGGCCACTGGCCACTGATCACCGCTCACCCTGGCCAGACGCACACTTGTCCACCTGATCAGTGGATCACCTTCGCCGGCTCCGCGGTTTCAGCCAGTCTGGTCTAGTCTAGGGTGTTAACTGCGTCGTGTCGTGTCGTCCGACGATTGCGTCAGGTCGCGGGATTAACGGAGTCCGAAGCCCCGGGGACTAACACCCCGAGGCGCCTTACTAGGCAGGATAAAGCCATCCAAGGAGCTGAGCTGCAGGTACACTGACTACTTATACCTGAGTTGGATAAGGCTGATAAGTTCCTATAAAGAATTTGATAATCCTAAATGACCTACCATAAAATAAAGATATGTACATTTATTTTGATTTTGATAAAGAGCAGCAGAAACCTTAATTGTGTTGATATTTATCTTAAGATTGATGTATTAATATATTTTATATTTATATACATTTTTAAAGAACGTTTTGTTCTCTGTAACTGGTTAGGTGCAGCAGTAAGTGCGATTGGTCACAGGCTTTGATAAGACGGTTCTTCTGGAAGAATCGTTTGTAACTAGAACGGAAATGTAATAGCAGATTACTTTCCAAGAAAAGCAAAGAATTCTCTGTAAATTTCTGGAACGAATTGCTTATTTTTGTTTTATCTAAAATGTAAGTTAATTGGTATTTACATTTTGCACTTGCACAAACCACTACTAAGGAAATGATAATACTTAACAAACTTTAAATAAAATATTAAATATGAAAAGGCATAAATAATATTAACATACATAAAGTATAGGGGAAATTTTAAAGATAAGGATGCCTAGATATGAAAATAAATTCTAAAAAATTGATTTGTAAATGTGAAATTTTCTTTAATACTCTCTATAGACCCCCTTTTGACCTTGCGGAATTATTGAATGTACATATCTATAAACAACCCCTATGCCTCCGATACCCTCGAGCAACACACCCGAGTAAATATTCATAAATAGCACCCTCTGCTTTTTGGGTGTATCGACATAATTTGGCCTTGAATATATCTCAGTTCAAGTTCGGCGGCGTCACTCGCACAGACAAAAACAAAGCGGCAAAAAACAACAGATCCAAACAAAGCTGTTTCGGTTTTGAAGCTGCAATCTGTGGAAACCCCCCTTCGAAACCTCAGTAGCCCCTTCTCGAAGCCCCTGGGACGCCCCTCGCTGCGACACAAAACACCCGCACCACAGCGGATCCAGTCACAGTCACAGTTTCGGTTCCAGTCCCATTCACAGTCCCCCAGTTCCATTCTCAGATAGCGCAGCTCAAGCTGAGTTTATCGTAATACCCTTTCAGAGAGGGTATATTTGCTTTGACAGGAAGTTTTTAATGCAACTATAACTATAACAAAATATTTATTGATTCCCAAACTGTGAAAATTAATTTTAAAATAGCTATATATAGTTTGAACATTTTATAAAGGAAAAAGCTGGTTGTTTCACTAAACAACTCTGTTAATTAATATTTGGAAGATTTATTTACAATCATTATCATATTCATAATCATCATTTAATTTAATTTTAAAGATATTTCCTTAAACTATTCCCTTCAAGAGTATAACTAGTTCGGCTTTCCTCCTTTCTCGCCTGTATTATTTTATTTATTTTCCTTAATTTTTTTTTTTGTTGTGATGTACTGACAAAGTTCCGGCTGAGCGCCAGACATGGAGCCGCACATGCCATGGCTTCAATTGTTTTCGCTGCATACACTTATGTGTACAATGAACGCGCCTTGTGCGCTGCTGGGTTTGGTCGCATTTAGTGACTTTATTGCGCATACGCCGCGTGAGCCATCGGAATGGCTATTTACTGTTTCTGATTCCCTTGTTTTGATTTGGCGCACACCCCGAAAAGCAAAACCAGATCGAAGCCAGTGGCGATCAACTGGGTCATTGGACGAGCCAAAATATTGAGCTTGCACGATTATAACGACCTTGGCCGACCTTGAACGTCGTTAAA
This sequence comes from Drosophila watanabei, assembly GCA_008042575.1. Lineage (NCBI taxonomy): Eukaryota > Metazoa > Arthropoda > Insecta > Diptera > Drosophilidae > Drosophila > Drosophila watanabei. The sequence continues at coordinate 21,570 of VNJS01000588.1, forward strand.
AAACATTGTTAGCTTGTTCAATTGCCAATAACAAAAGGCGAAAGCAAAGGCCATAATAAGGAAAGTTATTACCAATTTTATGCGTCTTAATTTGTGTCTATTATGCCCTTTGTGAAGAGAAAAGAAAACAGAAAGAAAAAGAAATTGGAGAAATGGTATCATAATTATAAATTATAATAATTACTCTTTTGTGTGCAATTAGTAGCAGTAATAAGCAATTTAAATTTGCAATTCGTTAAAAATAAATATGCTAATATATACAAAACAATATATGAAAGATACTAAATCATGTAAGTTAATTATAAAAGTATTTATAGTTTCTAGAAATATAAACTTTTAATAGACCCCTAATTCTTAAAAGAATTTCACTTTCTTTATTGTATTTTATATAAAAACCCACATTAAAATATAATAAACAATCATTTAATTAAATTCATATACACAAAACTGCAAAACTTTTTTATTTATAGTCAATAAAGAACTTAGCTTGATAACCAGAAGCCCGATTCTTGGAATTCTTAATTATTTACGAATCTTCTATTTTTTTAGAAGCTCCCATAATTCAAAATCAATTTAATCATCATGGAATAATCACGCCACTATAATTTGACTACCGAAATATAAGCTCGATTCCATCTGGATATTTCCATACATAATAATAGTAATTAATATGAAGCCAGTGTACGGTCGCAGCCAATTATAAATCAACAAACGATACCCCAACCTGTCCAAAGCCATCCCCTGCCTATCTCCCGCCGATACTGTCGCCGATTTCTGTTGTTGTTTTATGATTCGACCTTACCATGGTGTAGGGCTACTGTATAATTCCCGACCGCGGAAAAAAAAAAACAAAATAACACAACAACACAACGAACACAACCGAAAATAAACAAAATATTCAAACAAATAAGCGAACAAACAAGCTGCCTCTAGTTATTTGCGACTGATTTATGGGGAATTCCAGGTGCGTCAGCCGGAGTGGTTCTGTGGGTCGTAACTCTGGCACTGACACCGAATTGGGTGTCCAATTGTCGAACACGGTTTCGCCAGAAAGAAGTATAAAAAAAGTGTATAAAAAGCAAATAGCAGACAAGTTAACAAATAAACCAAACAACAGATAAACCCGAAACAGTTTTGTTGAAGGGGAGATTAGTAGGGGAAATTGGACTTGGTTTTTTTGGGGAAGTTTAGAAGTATTGATTGATGTTTAATTTATAAAATAAATATCAATTATTTTTAAAAATTACTAAATAATAATCATTAAAAATTCAATTCTTATATTCAAGCCTCTTAAGAATAAAGGATATCAAGTAGCCTGGACCTCTTCTCAATATTAAGTTCACTAATTTAAAATGCAAGTTTTATATCTGATTTATTGTTGTGTGAGTTATGGTTCTAACATATTTTTCTCGGTTTTTTAAGTATTTTTGTTGCTGGCCATCAGCGAAATTCCTAGCAAGGTGACTTTTTCCGCCGTCTGTTCATTTCTGGGTGCAAATTTGAAATGCAAATTCGAGGCCCGGCCATAATGCCCGCAGATCTTGGCTCAGCTTAGCATATATTGCGGCTTATATGTACGAGTATGTGGATTTCTAGTGTTTTCCGTGCACATAAAAATAAAAGGTATTAATTAACAATAAAAATAACTTGACTGGGGGCACGCTTTGGCGTTATTTCATCGACTCGGATTCGGGCTTCCAAGTGAGTAACAAATGAAACGAAGCTCAGGAAAGCAGCCGTCCAATGGCAACAACAATGTCATCAATCTTCAGACCGAAACTCTTTTGTTATTTCTGTGATATTTTTGGCACTGTTTATTTATTTATAAAGTCACATTGTTTTTCTTGTGGGCACAATCAATCTATGGCGCGAAAGCCAAAAATAAATCGATCGCGAGGCTTAACCGCAAACTTAACGCCTTGGGCTCAGCCGGAGATATCGTGGTCGAGAGTGACGCAAGTCCCCCGTCTGGCTTTCCAGTAGCCATCGGCCACAGGGGGTTAAGTCGTAAGAAGAGCCACCGTCTGCCCAAAATATGCCACCATTGTTGACAATTCACACCCTTGGGCACCGCCAAGAGCGGAAGATTTTTTGTTGCAGCCCCGACTCCGACTCGGACGCCATGGAAAACTACGGAGAGCTTCTTGGACCCCGCTGGCAGCCCCAATTGCTATCATTAGATAGACCCACTCCAGCGTATTTACAAGCTTTACGACTCTCAACTTAACACCTGATAACATTTGATTTAGATGTCACAATTAGCGGACGACAAAAATTTCCATATCAGTGTGAATCTCTCAGTCTGGACCCTCTTGAGGTATTTTCAGTTCTTTCCGCTTTAACGCCCAGATTGGCCTATATTTAGACGGGCCACGTGCAAGTGGATGTGTCATAACGACATTCTAATCAGGCTGAATAAGCCAGGCTAGTTTGGATTTCTAATAAAAAAGATAGTGTTTGGCTGAGCTAGATAGAGTTACAATTTGTGGTTGATATCACGAAAATTCTGCTCCCTTGGTAACTATGTTAATAAGGAGTCGACAGCTGCTGTAGTTCCGAAATAAGAAAAGGTTAGATGGGATTATATTTCATGGCTTTGTCTACCAATTTCAAATACTTGTGAATCTCCTCTCTTCTATGAGAACCTGAAACGTAGATTTTAGCCAGCTAAATATATTAATTTTGTTTTAAAATGTTGGGCAAGAAAAGGGGTAATAAAAAGCCCCTTGAGTTCAAACTCACATTCAACATTAAAATTGTAATAACTTACAATTAAAACTATTCAGTATGAATCAGTTACTTATTTTTTTTTTACCATGACATACACAAATAGAATAAAATAGTCGCCGGAACTAAACTTACTTACCTTTTTTCACTATAACTAATTTAATGGCTTCATTTTCTTTACTTTTCTTACCATTTTTATAAGACATTTCCCTTGGTTACAGATCGGAATTTGTCAATAACAGACAAAGATAAGGTAATTACGTAGTTTCGCTACAAACACTCCTTTTAAGGTCACAAAACTAAGCATTATCGATTGCTAAATTATGGTAGTTTTTTCTTTAATTTTAGCTATCACTTTCAGCACACACCTCATATTCCGATATAATATTACCATCCGGAAATGAGTCGAGCCCCGAAAAAAGGAAATTCTTTACGGGGACCAACCGATTAGATCTGCGATTGGTACGGCTTCTTGGTCTGAATGGGTGGGAGTCCATACCCCAGTACCGTGCTTTACCAGACGTGGCTACCAAGTCGAAATCATGCCGATTGCATGCATCGTATGATCTGTAGGCTGATATTCCAGCACCTCGAGTTCCGGCACGGCACCCAGCACCCAGCACTCAATACTCGGCGGCTGCTGCTGACGTCAAAGTCTTTAATCGAAAGTCGAGCGATGTGACCCACATAGAAACATTGAAAGCACAAGTGTTGGCCTAGCCCTTAGTCGCTGACTAAAGTCGGCCCGGGACCCAGATAAGGCCCCGAGAGTCCCATGCACCGCAACACGTACTACTCGACGGGATCCAGAAGTACACTGGAGAAAGCATTTTTCGGTACGTTTAAGAAAGAAAAGAATTTTTGATTAAATTAACACACATATAAGAAAGAAATCAAGGCTTAACTATAAATCATATATCGTTTTTTGTTACAGTATGTTTTGCTACCAACCCAAAAGCTCTTTACCAATCTCAGCTACAGATAAGAATTCAACATTTTTCCGCATTGCATTCCGCATTTCTTTCAACATGTAATTTTAATTAACCAAAAGACTGTTTTTATAGATTTGTATACCTATTTATCCCTTATAAGGCTATATGATTCTTAAGTGGTTCCAGAATTGCTTAGAACAAAAACGTGGCAAAATAAACATATTGTTATAAACAGCTTTGAGCAAAATTACTTGCACTTTCCCTTTATATTTAGATCTTTCCCATCAATCCTCTTTATTTGCCTAGAGTTAAATTATTTCCAACATATTTTTCCTTGAAGAAATTTTTTCCTGTGCCTCCGCCAACGGCGTCTACGTGCGCTGCAGTGCGGAGTCGAGTATTTCACCATTTGATTCCTCGCACAGTGAGCACTCCGATAAGCCGCCGCCCGCATGCGACAGTTATACGGCTATATATTATAGTACAGTATAGTATGACTGATTGTCTGCCACGGCCCAAGCCAAGACGTCGTAAACAGCTTATCAGCCGGCGGAGCGGGCCCGACGATGTGGTTACCCGTCGAAACCGCTGGAACGGCGGCAAACCAGCACCCAGAACCTGTCGCCGGAGACAGAGACGGAGACAGCGACAGAGACTAAGACTGAGACGGCATGCGATCAGTTGTTGGGACAAAGTACACCGACAACGTCACCGTGGAACGCTGACGCAACGACCTTGCCGAACGACTCTCCCACGGCCCACCCACCGACCGACCGAGCTGATCAGCGATCACCGCCCACTTTAATGACGCCAGCCCAATGTCCAACTGGCTGTGAGTGAGTCATCGAGTGACTCCCATTGGGTTCCATGACTGGCATTCTTGGGGATCGGTGATCGCGGATTACAGGATGTGGGGCTGATCTACGGCTCTTCTCGGAATCTGCGTCTGAGCAATGCCGTGATTTAGTTTGGGGAATGCAACACGGAACTGAGCTTGTAATACGGAACTGGGGTGGATTCTAAACGGATTTTACACTAAAAGTTCCCCCCATGAAGAATAATTTAAAGAGAAAAACATATTAAACAATAAATTATTAAGTATTTGGAATGAGACGATAAGGGTTTATAGTCCGCTTTATTCTTGGAGGATTTATATAATAATTAAGATGCTCTTTGGCATTTCTATTTTTCATGTGCTTGCCATACTATTTTTATAATAAATCAATTCTTATGTCTAAATCAATTCTTATGTCTTAAAAGTGACTTGAAAAATAATGTAAGAATAAATACTATGTACATAAATTCGCTTTGTGATAAGAGTTGATTTACAGCTTTGTGCATATAAATTAATTAAAATAAATACAAAGCCTAAACGATTTAAATATTTGCTTTAAGTCTGATTAAAAGCTGTGGTATTTATGAATACATTTTAATACAAATAAGTGCTAGCAAAATGATACAAATTATTGTATTAATGATTATTAATTACATCTTGAATAGTAACAGCTTTATTCAAATTTCTTTTAAAATTTCAAAATGTATCCCAACTGACTCTAGGGGTTTGTATCTTATCAAAAAACCGAAAGATACATAATTGATACATCGCTCATCCGGCAATACCAGTCATACTTAGAATCCGCATGTCGATCATTATTCTGAACCCTTCTTTATATAACACGATCATCCGATCCGTTGCCTCTTTCAGCAAATTTTGAGCCAGACATGCCCTGCGGCCCCGAAAAATCTACGGCCAAAACACAGACACACCATACAGTCAAGAGAAGATTTTTTCGAATCGGGTTTATATCTTCTTTTTTTGTGGCTTTGTCTTTGGCGCCGTCTAGCGCAAAAATGTCTAAAACTGTCATTAATTAGAATTTGCAGCGTGTCGGGTCGGTGCCATCCGTCGTCGCTTGTCTGGCCGTTTGGCATTAAAATGTTAGCCAGGCCAAAACCCGTCGAAGGGGGCCCAGACCGCATTCAAAGGTTTCTGGAATTCCCCCGCCGCAAAAAAGAAAGCCAGCTCCCATACAAGAAAAATTAGCCAACGAGCGCGTGTTTGCCAAAGCAAAAAGAGTTAAAAACAAGAAAGGAAGCTAACTTTGGCACGCCGAAGTTGTTATACCCTTGCAGATTCCAATTGTATAAATTATAATCTATTCCAATATAATACGAGCTACTTTCATAGACATTTTTACAGTTTTACATTTTTTTACATATTTTTACATTTTAAATGTAAGGTAAAATGTAGTTTACCTCCACATTAACCGATCGTTTGTATGGCAGCTATATGATATAGTGGTCCGATTCTTATGAAATTTACAACAAAATTCTGAAAAAATATGAAATACTAGTATCTCAAAGTAGAAGAAATTATGTTAAAAACTGACAAAGTTATAATTCTTTTTTCTAAAAATTTCCCGATCGTTCCTATGGCAGCTATATGATATAGTAGTCCGATTTTCATAAAATTAAATCTTAAAATCTAGAATAATATATATAGCTTATAAC
>VNJS01000593.1:0-21315 GCA_008042575.1 Drosophila watanabei
TAAAGAGTCCTACATTTCCCTGACTATGCATTACGTCAAAGACGGCACCCTTAAAAACCGCCTGCTAGCAGTGAAATCAATGGGTGGACTTTCCTGTACCGGTAAGAATAAAATGTTCTTCATTGTTCATTGTATATATAAAATATATAAAAATTATTTAGGTTATGAGATTAAAAAGAAAATTAGTAAAATTTTACTGGACTTTGGATGTGATTTGCATTTGGACGATCCTATCATTGTCACCGATAGAGGAGCAAATATGAAAGCAGCGATTTTTGCAGCTCCGGCGACTAGTGCAGCTTCCGAAAGCGTTTTTTCGGTTGCGAAGAATTTAATATGTGAAAAACGAACTAAAATTGCCACCACTGAAGACACAGTAAACAAAATCATGTTCCTAAACTCAAATATTGTAAACTTAAATACAGAATCTTTATAGATATAAAATATTTTGTTTTATTCCTATATACGACATAAAAGTCATGAAGTTTGACTGACTGTGCAGTAAGTAAGCTTCACTCCAAAACATTGTACAGTGCTTAGACTGTACACTAGTTTTGGTGAACTCATAAAAAGCTGTACAACTATAGAGTGAGTGAAAACACTAAGTGTCAATACAGGCAAATAGTATTCTATTCACTCAAACACAAAAATACTGTACAATAAAAAAGTGTACCCACTTCTAGAATAAGTAATTTATTTTCCGATATGGGTACATCCATGCAGAAGTCTAGTCTATAGGGCCTAAACTCACAAACATTTTGTGATTGGATTCAAATTCTTTTTCCAGTTCATTCAAATATTTTATCTCCTGACTTAAAAAATTAGTAATGCCTCTAGCTACAATTGCCCCACAGACCTTATTTAGTTCAGCCTGCTTTTTCAGCAGGCTTACGATTTGTTCGGACAACCTTTTATTTATATATTCTATTATTTTTTATGTATTATATAATTAATATATTATTGATTAAAAAATTTCTTATCTGCCTGCTGCTGTGTTGTTGTCGCTCCTGGGTGGTCGCCGCTGCCGATGTAGTAGGAGAGCGGGCTGGTTGACGGTGCTGTCAATGTCGTCGCTGCCGCTGTAGGAGTAGTTGCTGCTGATGATGTCGGTGTAATCGAGTGGCAATTTATAATTTTTTTAACGCTACGCAATTATTCGATTCTTCTTTTTAAATCAATTTATTAAATTTATTGTCATTTTTGTATTTGTATTTTTATATTTTATTAAGTTTTTAGCACGTTCCGTTTCTACGCAAACTAGTCCCTCAGTTTTGAAGCTATCTGAATGAAACTTTGCAGATAGTCTTCTATATACTCTCACTCGTACATATGACGGATCGGGCCAGATCGGTCAACTATATCATATAGCTGCCATACAAACGATCCGTAAATTTGTAGAGAAAAATTGTAACTCCGCTGTTTTTTAACATATCTTGATCAACTCTCGGTTATAAGCTTCATTTATTGTTATTATTATTTATTTTTTTTAAATCGGACTGCTATATCATATGGCTGCCATAGGAACGGTCGGGAAAATTTTAGAAAAAAATTTATAAATTTCTCAGTTTTCCACATAATTTCTTCTACGTTGAGATACAAATATTTCATATTTTTTTCAGAATTTTGTTGTAAATTTCATAAGAATCGGACGACTAAATCATACAGCTGCCATTAAAACGATCGGTAAATGTGGAGAAAAAATATTTTTTACTTTACATGTTAACAAACAGTGAAATGTTAAATGTTAAAAAACAGTGAAGCTATAACCGATCCGGCTCGTTCCGACTTATGTACGTGTGAGAGTATATAGAAGACTATCTGCAAAGTTTCATTCAGATAGCTTTAAAACTGAGGGACTAGTTTGCTTAGAAACGGACATAGCTAGATCGACTCGGCTGTTGATGCTCTTCTGACTGAAATTATAATACCCTGCAAGGGTATAAAAATAAAAATATTTTTTTTCGCATTCAAAATATTTTTATTTAAGCAAATACATAAAAATAAAGATAAAAAATTAAATAAAAAATATTTTTTAAAAATTGTCTTCATGGAAAAGAATCTATTTTTCCACTTTGATACCCTATAAAAAGGCGAATGGGTGGGCGTGGCACATTATCCAATACATATGTAAATGTAAATAAACAACAATTACCTGCCAGTCGCCGTTTAAATTATTTGAATATCTTATTTGGTTCAAAAGTTATGATTTTTGCAACCTAAAATGAGAAACAGTGCTACTGTGCGCCGTCCCTCCCTACCCCTGCATGTATCATCTGTGCCATAATGGGCGGTTATGTGATCTGCGTCTGCGCCATAGTGGTCGGCACTCCGGTAGCTCCCCACCCCTCCCTATCCCGGCGCGGGAAAGCGGCAACCCCAGTGACTCGGCCAGCACGGCAAGCGGTCTTTGGAGCACAGCAAAGCTGTCCAAGAGGAGCCCATTTCTGATGTCGAGGAGGAGAAGGAGGAGGAGCAGAAGCTCGCTCGGGCTGAGAGCGCCGCGAAGCTCGGCATGCTGCTGGACAAACATAGTCACGAGACGCAGGTGCGCCATTGGTATGAGGGCAATGGTATGAGGGCGATGATTGCTGAGGTAAGCAGTCAAGCATCAAACAGTCAGCCAAGAGGACTGAGCAGTCCTCAAAATCGGAAGTTCTGAAAAGCGTATCCGAAAGAAGAACCGGGCATCCCAGACGGACCCGTGGTGGAGACTAAGACAACCCGACGGTCTGGTCGAAACCCTAGATCGCGAAACGGCCAGAAAAAGGCCACCCCCCACAGAGCGGCCCACGGTGCCGGAAGATCAGCAAAAGAGAGGCTGTTTCCGCTGGCAGCTCGTGGAGCACTGTTGTGTGAAAGAAGAGGCCGTCACGTAAAAGGAGGAGATGGCAGCAGGGAAGACGAACATTAAAATCATGGCAATGGGACACAACGGCGATCGCGGGAACGAGGTGAAAAGCCGGTTCCAAGAAATACTGTCTAGTGGAAACGCTATACCTAAGAAACGTCTTCAACACTGCAAACTGGAACTAAACGCAACAGTCCCTCACTGGCCTCAACACATAGGATACCTACGGCAGATTATGGGGAGCTACTTCAGTGAGAGAGTTCTCGTCGTGCTCATGGATTCTAGAGCATAGGAATTTTTAGCCGGAGTCCCACGGGGCTCAGGGTAATCGAGGTGTGGCACTCGAGCGCTGGTCTCGAGTTAGCCCCACATGATGCCGAAAAAAGGTTGAAACGGTTGGTTGGCGGAACGCCGATAAAGTCACAGAGGGTCATCAAGTATCTTGGTGTTCTCTTCGATCCTTTAAGGAGCACCTCCAGTACGTCCAAAAGAAGTCTAGGGAGACTGTGGGTTGCTGCAAAACACTAGCGGACCCAAGCAGAAAATTAGAAGGCTGCTGACAATTGTTGTCACCTCCCAACATGAGGAAAATCGAGTCCACTTATAGACTTTTTGCCATCCGAGTGGTGTGCACCTTCCAAAAGATTTCGGTGCTAGCTGACCTAGTCCCACTGAGAAAGCTGGTACGCGAGAAGGCGGACATTTGTATCGCGTTTCGCGGTCAGCAAGAACTCGATAGAGTCGCAAAGGCTGAACTACAAAAGCTTGTAAGCACGGTGGGATGTCTTTCCCAAAGGTCGATGGACACATAAGCTGATCCCCAACATTGAGTCCTAGATAGAGCAAAAGCACGGGCAGGTTGATTTCTACCGTACCCAGGTGCTGAGCGGACATAGCTGCTTCCGTAGCTACCTCGAGAGGTTTGGCCATGACACGGAAAAAAGCTATCCGGATAGGGATCCTGGATAGACGAAAATGCCGGCCACGTCATCTTCAAGTGTTGCCGATTCGACGAGGAGTAGGACGCGCAATCAGTGTGGACACGCTGGTGCCGCTGATGCTGGCGGACTCAAGGATATGAAAAGCGACGGCGGAGATCTGGAGAGAGGGAGGAACGAGTAAACTGACTGTGCGGCTTAATGTTGTGCGCAGCTTTGCGGCCATACCGCACAATATGGTTAATTAGTTAATTATGTTTGTTATAGGTGTTTAAGAAATAAACGAGTAAAAGAAAAATTTAAGTCGGATCGGGCCGGGCGACTTATCATAAAGCTGTCACAGAAATAATCGGGGCATTTTTAGAAAACCTAAAATGCCGGCCACGTCATCTTTAAGTGTCGCGAAATCGACGAAGAGAGGGACGCTCAGTAGGATCAGCGGACACGCTGGTGCCGCTGCTGCTAGCGGACCCAAAAACATGGAACCATAAGAAATTAAAAAAAAAAATCGCTGTTTTTTAACATAAGCACATACAATTGTTTATTTATTTATTTATATAAAGCTAACAAACAGTTCTAATCTGAGAGCTAACTTAGGGTTAAGGACTAAAGTCTTTAGCTCGCGGTTTTTGTTGGTTTCTGGGTATTGGTAATAAACTATTTATTTACAATGATTTGATATTGATATAAAATTGTAATTTTTACTGTACTCATACTTTACGCAGTTAAGATGATCATGTATGTACATATGTACGTACTTTGTGGTATTATTTCGCTACCTTTTTGTTAAGATAGCTTATATTAGGACGATATTTGATTTGTTGATATAGCCGTAAATGTTTAAAGTTCCAATAAAATTACAACTTTTTTCATTCGTTTTTGAAACCAGTGTTTATATTTTTAATTGTTGAGCTAATTTATATCAGAGCCCGTATAAAAAGCTTAACTGTTGTGATCATTTAAATTGTTTCGCAGAGAGAATGACAATAAAGGGGATCTCTCGTAAATGTGGTTGTCTTTTGGCTTGCTTCCGGTTAACCCTAATCGGAATGGCCAAAATCAAAAAGGTCGGGGGGCAGAGCGGAATAGGATTTCACTTTCGCTTCTGAGTGGAAAGGGATGAAGCAATCGTTTGTGTTCATTCGTATGGCAGGAAAAATAAAAAAATACGTTAACAAAACTTCAACACAAAATAATAAAGAAAGAACCACGAAAGAAATACAGTATGTCCGCGAAGCAACCACAACTCAATCAAGAGAACTCACTCACCGCTTTAATCATGTCAGAATAGAAAAAGGTCTGATGTGAGATATCTCTCAGACCTCATTCTTATTTTACCGGTTAGGTAACCGGTATGTTGTGATTTTTTTGTGAAACTAGACCCAACCCTGCGAGCTCTGATTTATATATAAGCCGTTATTTATCTTCTAAGGTGATTATTTTTGTATAAAAGCTTAGCACTACTAAACAAATTTGCACTAGGAAGAATTAATTTTCTTAAAAACATGTAAATTTGATGAAAGATGATAAGTTAATTATTAATTTGATCAATGATCATTAATATAATCATTAATTTTAATAGGTTCTCACCTAAAACAAGGCTGTGCAATGCAAAAGTAATGATTTTAAAAAACAGCTACATCTTTTAAGATCATTTACAGTGACAAGACATGGAAACACTTAAAAAAAAACGCATCATATCGAGAGAAAAATTGTTGTTACTCCCACACATACTTGACAAAAGAAAATTTGGATAATTTTTAAAATACCAAAATATTAAAAGGCAAAATAAAATGACAATGTAATTTTGAAAAAAAACTTGAAAAAGTTATTATATATTTACTCAGAAGTTTGCAAGTTTGATGTCATTTCCGATCCCATAAAGTGTATATATTCTAGATCAGCATCAACAATTGAGTCGAAACTAGTGTCTCAGTTTTGAAGCTATCTGAAAGAAACTAATGATAGTCTTTGACTAATTTGAATACTTTCATTAGTATATAAGTCGAACCATACGATCATATCATAAAGACGATGGGAACATTTTTCAATATATTGTATATGTATGTGATGCTATTTTATTTTACTTTTTATAGATCCCCCAGTTGTGAAGGTTAGCCCACCTGATATGGTTACCAATACGAGTGAAATAGTTCTGCTGAATTGCGAATATGTTGCCAATCCTGCATCTCTAATACAAGTAGATTGGTAAGTACATTTGTAGGCGTGAAAAAAGATGAATATATATAGCTCCAATTACATAGTAAGTTTTTCGATTTTATCAAGGTTTGTCAGCTTGTATTATTAGCTATTTAGTGTACCTTGATCGTTTCTATGATCAATCAGTTTTTGCACCCGTTACCTATGTACATTACATGCATGTATATGGTAAAATAATAATATATCTTTCCAGCTTTGACTAGCCTTTCCTGATAAAATGCTCTATCGGTATTATGTGATGGCATTTAGCGCCGCTGCGGGATATGATTTCAGTGCTCCCGTGGCTCCTGCGCATGCCGATCTCTGTATCCTTGTGAGTTTCTGAATGTTGTATGCCCTAGTTAATGCTGTACCACCATACTAGTGCTCCGTATGTGAGTATGGGTCTTACAACCGCTGTGTAAGGCCTTATTATTATCCTGGGGTTCAGTCAGTCTCAGTTCTTTCCGAACATCTTTCTACAGAAATAAAATGCTATGCTTGCTTTCTTGACTCTTTCGATGATGTTCTGTTTCCATAAAAGCTTCGCTTCCAGTATCACTCCCAGATACTTTGCCTGCTGTGATATCTCTAATTTTATGCCATCTATCTTTGGTTTTCTGAAGCTGGGGACTTTTGTTCTCCTAGTGAAGAGCATTAGTTCCGTTTTACTTGGGTTTTTGCCCAATCCACAGGCTTGAGTTTGCATTGCATTGAGTTTAGTGAGTGCCCTTGTCATTAGTTCGCTGATGACGTCGGGGAATGGTCCTGAAGCGAGTAGGACTACGTCGTCTGCGTATGCTACCACTTTTACTCCTTCGCTATTTAGTGTTCTTAGTATGTCATCCATGTTTATCAGCCAGAGCAGTATGGACAGGACTCCCCTAAGGTGTGCCTCTCTTCACAAATCTTGTGTGATGAGTGCCACTCACTTCGGTTGTTATCCTTCTGCTCGTCAGCATTGCGCCGATCCACGATCTGATGCCTCCTTCGACTCCTATTCTGTTGAGAAAGCTCAGGATGGAATCCGCGTTTACGTTATTAAAGGGTCCTTCTGTATCCAGGAAGGTGGCCATTGCGTAGTTTTTGAAAAGTAAAGTGTTTTCTATGTATTGGACCACCTCATGTAGAGCTGTGGATCGGCCTTTTCTGTACACGTGCTGCGCGTTAGAAAGGGTTTTCTCCGTTTTTTCTCTGATATGGATATCAAGTATCCGTTTTCATTGGAAATGAGGTAAGGCTAATCGGCCTATAATCCTTGGCTTGGATGTGTCCCCTACTTCCTGGTTTTGGTGTGAAGACTACCCTCGCTTCCTTTTACGGAAGTGGTATGTGTGCTGTTTTAATGCATGCTTGAAAGATTGTTTGTAGCCATTTTCCCGTGCATGCTTTTGTCGTCTGCAGCATTGCTGATATTACTCCGTCTGGACCCGGGCTTTTGGATTTGACAAAGGAATCTATCGCCCAATGAATTCTTTCCATGGTGATAATCTCTTCTACTTGAAACTGCTGGTCTGCCTCCTGGCTTTCCAGTATTCTGGTTCGTCATTTTGGTTTCCTGGGAAATGTGTATCAAACAGGATCTCCAGTGACTCTTCAGCCGACGTACTTCCTGTCCCGTCGCTTGGATTTTGCTTAGCATAGCCGTGTCTTTGACTCCTTCTAGCGATTCGCAGTAGCTACTCCAAGATTCTTTCTTGGCTGCGTGGATCGCCTTTTTATATTCTTTGTGTATTACTTGGTACGGCTGCCAGTCTTTGGTTCCGTAACTTGTGTTGAAGGCTTTTCGAACTTTTTTTCTGAGCTCGTGTAGCTCTTTGCTCCACCATGGTGGGTATGTCTTCTTTGAGTATACTAGTCTGCATGACTCCTTCCGGGGTGGATCGAGTCTTGATCCTTCTATCTTTGACCTTTGACTATACAATCTTTCCGTATTTGTCCCAGTCGGAGTTACGAGGCTTAGTCGCCGATTCACCTATCGGTATCGCGATTTTGAAAAATATATACCTGTGGTCTGAAAAAGAGTCATGTGTAGAGACTCTTCATTTTCTTACCTTATAATCGCAACGCTCCATTTGGAGGGTTATATCTAGGACTTCTCAGCCCTGAAATTCTTCCGTACTTGGAAAGATGAAGGTGGGCGTGTTACAAACAGTGACGTCACGATACATAATGCTATCGATAAGATATTCACCCCTTTCGTTTGTCTCCTTACTTCCCCACAGTGCACTATGGTCCATGAGGCCGATTTTTTGGCATAAATTCAAATTTTTTGTTAGTTTTTTTTTTTATTTTTGATTTTAAATTCTTAAAGTTAATACACCATGCATTTAAAAAATTAATATAGAAAGCTTTAAAAGATTCAATGAAGCTTTTTCTAAGAAAATTAAGAGAAATTGGCGCCAATTATTTTGTTTTATTCTGTGCGTGAATATAAAAATTGTGTGTCCGAAGAAAATAAAGTTAATTATGGAAATTAAAGATCAAGGTATGTAGAATTCACTGTATATAGTACATTTCCATGTAGTCTTAGTCGTCGTGCTGTGTTTATTGTCCAATTTATGTGTATTTGTTGTAGAAAATTAACACGTGTCTCTTGTGTTTCGTGGAATAAAACTAATCGCCTGAGGTCTGCTGAGGACAACTAAGTACGCCAGTTTGTACATTGAAATGTCGTTGTTCATCGCTCATTAATACCTTTTCCCCGTTCGTCCCCCTTTTCTCACAATTCTACAATATTTAGCGATGTTCGATTTTCGCCATGGCGATCTCTTTGATATATGGTACAAAAACAATCGTGAAATAGCATATATGTTAGAATGGATTTATGAAAAAATTGGCGTTTATCACGTGGATGATGGTAAAAAAGTATAAATAAATAAAAAAATAAGTAATTTTGAGTCGTTTTTAAAAAAATATCTGAAAAAATGTAATTATGTGGTAGAACGTTTTAAGTCAAGGCATGATGCGTATTTATCGCCTGAAAAATCATTTGCATTAAATAGCTGTAAGACACCACAACGACCTGGACGCCCAACCTTGTCTTATACAAATGCAGGGCCAAGATTAAAAAGAAAATTGGCTTCTGATCTTGCGAATGAAAAAGAAAACAACACAACTCTTCTTGTTCATGCTGCAGCAGTTTCAGCTAAGAGAAAAAAAATTCGAATGTGGCGTTTGTTCTAAAAGAAACGTTTACGACACCTGAAAGCACAACGGAATTGAGGAAACAATTTGAAATTCTAAGACCGACTTCACTCACACCAAATGAAGCTTTAGCCTACATCCTGAAAAATTCATTAACTAAACAGCAGTGTGTCAACACTAGGGATTTGAATATAATCCATAACAGTAACATTTATCCGAGTTACAACCAAGTTATAGAAGCTAAATTTCAATGTCGGCCAATAGGAATTGATGTTACAGAAATTACTGCTTAAGTTTCCCTACAAAACCTCTTAAATCACACTGCACAGCGATTAATTTAAATGCAATCCGATGTTTTTAAACAATTTCCGGAGAGTTCTAAACTAAAATTGATTTGCAGTTATGGTTTTGATGGGTCAACTGGCCAAAGTGCATACAAACAGGAATTTGAAATAAATACTTCAGACGTTCAGAATTCAGATCAATCATTGTTTGTAACTTCTGTTATCCCCATAAAAATAATTGACTCATTTCAGCGAAAAATATGGGTTAACCGAACACTGCAGTCCATTCGATTTTGCAGTCCCCTAAAAATTCAATTTGTTAAAGAAACTACTGATCAAATTATTATAGAAAAAAATCAGTTAGACTATCAAATAGATAATTTGAAAACGTTTCATTACAAAACTACTTATTGACGGAAAGTATTAAACGTACTAACTGGTAGTAAATCAACTCAATTTTGTCCCATCTATGGTGTCTCCCCAACTAAAGTAATGGACACCAAAGATTTTAATTCAAATATCTTTACAATTCGGAGTGAGTCCACTACATGCGTGGATCCGGTTTTTAGAATTTATCCTGAACATATCATATAGAATAGAAATACAAAAATGACATGTAAATGGTGATAAAAAAATTAAAATGGGTGCACGCAAAAAATAAATTCAGGAAAAGATTTGGAATTAAATGGGTCTTCGAATAAGCATGCCAAAACAGAACGGCAGCGGCAACAGCAGCGGCAATACAGCAAGAAGAGCTTTTGCAAAGAGTAAAGAACTTTCATCTATAACCTGCTTTGACGAACAAATTTTAAATAATTTTCACATTATATTAATAGCAATTTCCAGTAACCATTATCTAAGCTCTGAAAAATTTCGGACTTTTTGTGAGAAAACGTTTAACTTATATATGAGTACATACCCGTGGTACCCAATGTCACCGACTATTCACAAAGTATTAGTCCAAGGGTTTCAAATAAATAACTCCACTTGGTCCACTTGGTTGGGTGAAAATGCATCAGAAGCACGTAATAAAATTTACAAAAAAGACAGGCTTTCACACGCAAGAAAAAATAGTCGAATCAATACTACCTTTTCCATAGGACGATAGATTCATCGGATCCCTTACTTTCAAGTATTTGTTTAAAAGAAAAAAAAAGCCAAAATATATTTGAAAAAAAAAACGATCAATGCTCTTTAGTATTAGAAGAAGAAGACGATGAAGTCTAAGGACAAAATCGAATATAACAAATTATTATATAATTGTGTCCTTCCAAAAACAGATGTAATTAATTTGTCTGAATTCAAAGTCACATTTGTACTAATACTGAGAAACTGTTTGTATGGGAGGCAAGGTAGGGCGTGGTCGCACAGGCTCAAAAATTTGTTTACATATTAATCTTCCCTAAAATACTAAATGTGCAAAGTCTGTAACTTAATTTTTAGAGTTTATCCCAAAAAAATCGGATTTTGGACCATAGTGCAGTGTGTGCCTTGCGTTGGCGCCGCACCCGAGGATTAGCGTCGTCAAAGTCTCCTTGGCCCACTGGATCACCCTAGTGAAAGTTTCGTGTGGTGCTAGTTCGTCGTTGGCCATATATTCCAAGGCTATTAGTATGGCTGTCCCATCCGCCGCCTTGAATCTTGCCACTGTTAGACCTAAGTTACTGAGATTGGGTTCTCTACCCCATTAAGGTTGTTTTTAATGTTTATACCCACCCTCGGCCTACCTGTCGAGCTTTTGTATAAAGTTGTACATCCTTTTATGGCCATGCCAGAGATTTGCCCGTCCCTTGACTTTGATCTTTTTGGCTTTCCTGGCCTTCCTAATGCCGTACCGGACTTTGTTGTCTGCTGCCTTGAGCTGTTCTAGGCAGCGCTGGCTTATTAGGAACAGGTATGGCTGGCTGGCCTTTATTTCCCGTTCCGCCCTTCATATCGACTCCCTTGTTCTTTGCTCGCAGAGTCTTGAGCACCCTTTCATGGCTAGACAGCTCGTTGGGCAAATGCGAGCTCTGGGTATCCTTGGGATGTCCTTGGCGGGGACCAACTTTATGCTCATCCCCTTCCATGCGTTGCCTAGTCTGGCAACGCAGTCCGCCAGGAAGTCCCGCGAGAACTCATCGTCGCACGATTACCCGGTGCCCTCTAACCATTTCTGCGGAGTCAAAGCAGGGTGACTGACCCGTTGGCTCGGACAGTATCTTGTCAGTTACCATCTCCGCCAACTGGGTCTCGACATCCTCCCATTTCTTCATCAGAAGGCGCCTATCGTCATTGAGCCCGTCTACAACTGTCATTGCGAGGCTATCTCTGGCCAGCTCGCTGAATTTTTTCGCGGGGTAGACGAATCTGGTCGGTTTCGGTGCGCCTTTTGCGTCCTTGGCTCTCTTCGGAGCACTCTCGTTCATCTCTTGTGAGCGGCAGGAACGCTTCTGGGTGCTCCTTCTTGTAGCGCTCGTATTCCTCGAATACTGCTGGGGATTGGGCTTTGCTGCTATGTCGCGCGGGTCGGCTTTGCCCTCCTTTTCATTCCTTGCGATTTTGGCGAGGATGAAATGGACCTTGCTTGCTTCCCGTGTTCGCCCGTCGCTTTGGCTTGGCCTGCCGCCGCTTTACTTGTGGTTGGTTGAGTCGCTTGAGGAGTGCTTGTCTTTGCACTTCCCCCTGAATTAGACAGAGTCAGAGTCTCGTCGTCTGAGCACAGTAGCTTCTCCTCGTCCAATTCTATCTGTGCTGGTGGGTGTTGGGGTTTTACCTCCCCCACGAGGTCCGAAGCGGATTGTTTTGTGGTACTCATGATCATTAACGTCCGCGTTGCTCGGCAGAGCGAGCGCGGCGGGCCCGAGGGGCTTGGGGCTTTGAAGGATGGTCGATCGTGGCTTCGCCCCTAAGCCACGGCAAGTTTCGACCCAGGGTTGCTGGTTTAACCCCACAGCTGCAAACCTTATTAGTCAGTGGGCACGGGTCGCTTTACACGCCTGACTTGAGGGAAGGCAGTTTGAAGACTTGCCCTTGTCTCGGTAGGGACTTGGAGTAAAATTATTATCGGGTGAGGGATTCACTGGAGGTGCCGCTCGCATTGGCCGTACCGTAGTACGTTTCCAGGAGGTCCCACGCGGAGGACTTTCTCCGAGGAGAAGGTGATGTCTATCAAACCAATAGGCACATACGAGTCAACTTGGTGCTCCATTAAAGCCAAGGAATATTCATCAACAGTTGCCCTGCTGACTTTGCCTTGGTTTGGCGCACCCTTACCACCCGGCTTTAATCGACAGCAGTCGTATTTTAATCAATTTGGACTGAACATTTACTAATTTTGTATTTTATATCCTCGCAGGGTATTATAATTTTTGTCAACAGTATGCAACGCAGTGAAGGGAGACATTTCCGACATTATAAAGTATATATATTCTTGATCAATATCGATCTAGCCATGTCTGTCTATCCGTCTGTCCGATTATAAGCAAACAAGTCCCTTAGTTTTAAGCTACGATACGTTAATTTGTAGAAAAAATTATAGCTTTACTGTTTTTTAACATATCTTGATCAACTCTCTCTAATGGGCTTTGAGTATTATTTAAGAATTTCGAATTTATTAAAAACAAGAAAGGAAGCTTACTTCGGCACGCCGAAGTTTGTATACCCTTGCAGATTCCAATTGTATAAATTATAATCTATCCCAATATACATAATATAATATGAACTACTTTCATATACATAAAATTTTTACAGTTTTACATTTTTTTACATTTTTTCACAATTTTACATGTAAAGTAAAATATAATTTTTCTCCACGTTTACCGATCGTTTGTATGGCAGCTATATGATATAGTCGTCCGATTCTTATGAAATTTACAACAAAATTCTGAAAAAATATGAAATACTAGTATCTCAAAGTAGAAGAAATTATGTTGAAAACTGACACAGCTATAATTTTTTTTTTGAAAATTTCACGACTGTTCCTATGGCAGCTATATGATATAGTAGTCCGGATTTTTTAAAATTAAATCTAAAAATCTGAAACAATATGGAAAGCTCATAACCGAGAGTTAATCAAGATATGTTAAAAAACAGTGAAGTTATAATTTTTTTTCAACAAATTTACGGAGCGGTTGTATGGCAGCTATATGATATAGTTGACCGATCCGGCTCGTTCCGACTTATGTGCGAGAGAGAGTATATAGAAGACTATCTGCAAAGTTTCATTCATATAGCTTTAAAACTGAGGGACTAGTTCGCGTATAATCGGACAGACGGACAGACGGACATGGCTAGATCGACTCGGCTGTTGATGCTGATCAAGAATATATATACTTTATAGGGTCGGAGATGAAGGAGTCAGTTTGCGTTGCAAACTTCTGACTGAAATTATAATACCTTGCAAGGGTATAAAAAAACTTTATCATATGGCTTAAGTTTTTATTTTATTATTATTATTTCCTTAAGTACCAAAAAGTAAGTGTTTTTTCATGTTTCCCTATTTTATTGAAATAAAATATAAACACTTACATTATTCAAACGCGTTCTAGCCAGCCAATAATTATTCAGGACCATTCGTATAGAGTTTCAAATGAGTGAAATAACCTGCGCTGAAGTTTTAGCAATGAAATTTTCTTAAAATTAAAATCTAACTTGCCATTATATGTTTTTAAACTTTGTTTTGAATTTTAAAGAAGGGTTTTTAATTTAATCTAATTTGGGAAAGATAAAGAAAGAAATTTACATATAATGCACATTTGCTACACATACATTTGCTATACATACAAATATCGATCTTAGGGACTTATTTTCAATATAAAATTTCTGCCCGCCGAAGCTTGTATACTCTGCAGATTGCAATTGGATTAATTATAACCTATCTCTATCTAATATAATATAAATTACTTTCATACTCATTTTGTTTTTACAGTTTTACATTGTTTTAAAATTTTTACATGTAAAGTAAAATGTAATTTACCACATATACCGATCGTCTCATTCAGATAGCTTCAAAACTGAGGGAGTTGTTTTACGGACAGATGGACATGGCTAGTTCGACTCGGCTGGTAATGCTGATCAAGAATATATATACTTTATAGGATCGGAGATGACTCCTTCACCGCGTTGCAATCTTCTGACTGAAATTAGAATTCCCTGAAAGGGTATAAGAACATATCTAAACTTTCTCCAAAACATTATTCAGCGTTGCAAACGTCTGACGGAAGTCATAAAAGGATATTATATTATGAAAGAGTATAAAAATTTTAATTTTAGATTCTTATGGTTTTAAAAACATTTACAGTTGTACAAAAAATTAAAATAAAATGTTTTCTTTTTCTGAAATATTTTACATTAAGGTATCGTAATGATGATCTTATCAATGTAAACGACACGGATCATTATCAGGGTGGAAATTCAGAAAACGTGGCTCTAGTCATTAAATCTACAGATAAAGATGACATCGGAAACTATTCTTGTCAATTATCAAATACTATTGGAAAAGGAATTTCTGAAGAGAAAATTAATCTTGACGTGCAGTGTAAGATAAATTGAACACAAAGAAAGCATTTTTAGGTAGAACTAACTGGGTCACTTCGTACTTATTTCAGTTGTTCCGAGTGTGGAGGTGCAAATGATACCAGCAGGTCCTGTTAAGGAAAGCGATGAATCGAATGTCACACTTTACTGCAATATATTGGATGCCAATCCCCCAGTTCTCACTAAAGTGAGGTGGTACGCTAACTCAACCTTGCTTAAGGAGCTTCCAGACTGTGAAGAAACTAGGGTAACCCATTCAAATTATTCTATTGATGACATATTTACATTTAAATTTTAAATTTCTAATTCTGTTTTTAGGAGGATCTCTGTCATATAGATCCGAGTAAACTGTTATTGGAAAGTATTGGACGCGGATTTTTCTATAACTATTCTTGTGAGGGACTTAATGCGGCTGGTTGGGGTCCTCGCAGCGAAGACAAAGAGCTTATTGTATGTTATATTTTGAATGCAACTAAATTATCATTTGCTTCCATAACCTTCATATTATTTTATTTTTAGGTACACTACGAGCCTGGACCCGCTACCCTTACCCATTTTCCTTTAATAGCTGTTAAAAAAAAAAGTGTCATATTTTCTTGTTCCGTCGATGATCCAGGATATCCAGAATCGAATAGGTTTGTAACGCAACAAGCCAAACAATTAAAAAAAATCACCAAAATACCATATACACCACTAATTGATTTCCATACCGTACAAGCATTGCAACCACAGGAAGCTGATGTTGCTTTGGAAGCGTTGATGCTGCAAAAGCAACAAGAACGGCTCCGCTCTAATGCTCCCTCCCACCAAGTTCACGAATTCAAAGAAACACATGCTGTAATTGATTTAAATTCAAATCAATCCATTTGTACATTACTCACGTTCACAACCTACACGTCACAATCGCAAATTTTAACCCTTTACTCGGACGTACAAAAAAACTCTATTTCATATGCCTCTGCCTTGTCATATTCATTATATCGCAAAATGGGCAAATTTTCCTTTGTTGCTGAAATGGTTTTAAAACCCAACAGATATCGTTGGCTCCGTGGTGGTCGGGGTCCTCTACAGGACATAGTAACCAAGGACTGGACAGTGGAACCAGTTGGCCTAGACAGTCGGACAAATTATTCATGCTACGCATACAACGAGGGGGGCAAGGGCTTAATGGCCACTGTCAATTTGGAAGTACACGCACCGCCATTTTTCATAAAGAACCTCGCACCGTACACAGGCATCCTGCACACCTTGTCTAATGCCACTTTAACATGTCGCATTGAGTGCGTTCCGCGTTGTGACATATTCTGGCAAAAAGATGGTGTGCAAATTGAGAAAAATAATAGCAGACACTTCGTTAAAGAAAAGTATATGGAGGCATCTCCCGCTACAGGCGATTTTGAAAGCATTTTATCTGTTTTGGTAAGTATGACAAAGGCCAATTTTCAAAATTGTTATTCATTCCCTTGTGATGTTTAATTTTTTAAACTACAGAACAACTTCCATAGCTTAATTAACAAACAGTGTTGCTCTAAAACTAACTAAACTAAACTATTTAACAACCTCGCGATGTATCTTTCCTTTTAAAAATAGTGTTAGCAATTGTGCTTGACCACGACTAGTACTAAGTTACATACGCCGCTTTGTGGAACTTTAAGAAGAAATGTCTCATTATTTCATTAAACTATTAACGGTTAGGTTTGGTAGTTCTTCTAGCTGCTTTTCGCTACCGTTATTTCATCTTTAATTAGCCTCGGTGCCGAAAGCGTACAAGCATGTAAGAAGAAAGATCCGACCCATCATGCGTCATTCTCTTCTTCCGTCGCGTCTGTCTCTGGCAAAAACTAACAGGGAATAAGAGTTAGTTACAGATATCGGTGAACACTTACAACCTTATCATTAACATATGGTATATACCCTATACTATAGGGTATTAAAGATCTCATTTGATACTTTTAATTTTGGGCCAAACAAAAATCTTTCGAAACAAGAACTCCAGCATCGATTCCTGTTTTTAATACTCTTGCAAGGTATTATAATATTAGTCAGAAGTTTGTAACGCAATAAAGGAGTCATCTCCGACCCTATAAAGTACATATATTCTTGATCAGGATCAACAGCTGAGTCAATCTAGCCATGTCCGTCTGTCCGTTTCTACGCAAACTTTTCAAGCTGTCTTAATGATACTTTGCAGATAATCTTCTAAATACTCTTATTCGTATATACATAAGTCGGAACGATCCGTAAATTTGTTAAAAAGAAAAAAATTATAGCTTCAACGTTTTTAACATATCTCAATAAACATTTGGTTATGAGTTTTATATATTATTTCAGAATTTTGGATTTAGTTTTATAAAAATCGGACGACTATATCATATAGCTACCATACAAAACGATCGGTTAATGTGGAGAAAAACTTACATTTTACTTTAAATGTGTGTACAAAATGTAAAACTTTAAAAATAAAATGAATATTAAAATAATTTATTTTATATAAGATAGGGATAGATTATAATTGATATAATCGGAATCTGCAAGGGTATACAAACTTCGGTGTGCCGAAGTTAGTATCAGTTTCTTATTATAAATGAATCTACTTATTTTCATTAAGTAAATAAAAAAAGAGCTGAAAATAAAACTGCTTGCAACCTGCAGCTCCTTTTTATAAATATAAATAAGGAACTGCCGCCTTTTTTTTGATCCTTAAGAAATAATTTAACATATTAAACACTCTTTAGCATTCTGCCAACTATGCTCTTTGAGCATTAAACATTCCGATAACAGAACGATATCAAAAATAACGTGAGAAATCTAAATCGAACAATTTTGCCCAAAACTAAATCGAAAAAAAAAAAACACAATAACTTAATCTGTATACTACCTACTACTTCCTTGAAAATTTCTGACAAAGATTAAAATACCCTGCAAGGGTAAAAGGTCTTCCGCGCCCAAAAATATATAAAAGTTCTATAAAATCATTTTTTCAACTTAGAAATTGATCAAATTTTAAAGACTACCATATTTTAGAACAAATTAGAAATATTTGATAAAAAAGGCCTGTTCTCTTTTGATAAAAAAAAAACTAATGAAAAGAATCAATATGCTTTGACGATTGTTTTCTAATAGCACTAGAAGAATGCGAAGAGTCGAAATAAAACGGATATATGCTCTTCTTATTTACTACTATTAAAGTGAATAAGAAGAGCAAAAACATAAAAAGTATGAAGGAATTATCGTAACGATCGCGGTGGAACGATACAAATCTGAAATAAGCTGCTGTAATAAATAAAATAATAATTATAATTCAATATAATTCCTTAAAATGGACAACTAAATTATTTTATTGTCATTTAAAAATATTTTCCTTTAAATTACTCATTACACTTCAGATGGAGTAAAATCTCACTCACATCTGTTTTTTGTAACGATCGCGATGCAGGTTTTTTATAAATACTTTCAAAACGATAAGTCCTAAAAGATTGCATTTTAAAACGCACAAATAGTACTGGTAAAATTCAATGCTCGTGCAAAAAAATTTTCACAAAAAAATAAATTTTAGGTATAATTTTTTCACTGTTAACCGTACGAATGTACCGATCGCCATTCTGGAAATGCCCAAATACAATACGATTCTATTAAACATTATTAACAAATACGATTATATTCAAGTTAACAAATTTTATTCATAGCACTTCAATATGGCAAATTGGCCACGTAACAAGTTCGATATTGACGCCGACAATGCGAACTACTCATGTACCTCCACTCCAAACACAGTGGGAGCTAGTATCAAGAGTGCAACATACTTCAGTATTGAGTGTGAGTAAAAGTAAAAGCTTTTGATTTATATTAGCTTTATTTAAATTAAATCACCCAAATTCAACAGATTCGCCAGATAATACGACCGTTTCAGAAAACATTCTCTTCGTGCAGGAGGACACCATACCAGGACGGGTTTTATGCAAATCACGCGCTAATCCAGGTGCGTTTTTTTTTACCATATTACTATTGTTTATTATATATAACATTCCCACAGAGCCATCGTATAAGTGGTTTTTCAAAAACGAAACAATATCCAATGGAAATGCATTAATTATCAACACCGCCATGAAACGAACTGATAATGGCACTTATACCTGTTTAGCGTACAACAAGCATGGCAGTAGCAGAGCAGAAACAGTGATAATAGTGCAGTGTAAGTGAAACATTAAAATACAACAATATTTTATTTATATGTACACCAATTTATAAAGTTACGCCGCACTGCGAAATTGAGAGACGAGAAATTGACGGGCAGGACACTTTGATTTGCACTGCGTTCGGAAATCCAGTGGAGGTAAATGGATATTTATTAAATATTTACGATTGCATGATTAACATTGTAATTCACTTCTTTTAATTTAAGATTGGAACACAAATAAGAGTTATGTGTAATATATAATATCATAAAAAAGTTGAATGGGATGAAGATCTGTAAATTTGGTATACATTTTTTTTTTGGTAGGATTCACCTGGCTTCTTCTTGGAGGCAACTTCCAGCAATCCTCATAAGGACCGGACATTTACAAATGAGATGCTCAAGGGGTTTTGTTGCCAGATTCATTTTATTCATTTCCGGAAGTTCGCGTTGTCGGTGATGCTCAGCTTGACGGCGTGTATCACAGCTAGGTAATGACCTGGGGAAGTTTCCACTAACAGTCTACAGTCTTCCCGTGGAAGATGCAGCACAAGTAACTGACCTTTTCGCTGCGTACTTTGCACGCAGCAGGCTGTGGAATTTCTCTCCATCTACTTCTTGCTCGTGCGTCGGCCCGTCCTTCTAGTTCAGTCTGGTGCGTGATGCGTGGTGCGTGGTAACCGGAGGTATTGAGCAGGGTCCTGACCTGTTCACCAGTCATTAAGTCCTATGAATGTTGTTGTTTTAACATCCGTGGAGTGCATTAGAGCGGGTGATAGACCACATGTCAAAGACTCTCAATAACTAAGATGGATTACGGCGATTTTTTTGCACATGATTTTTTCAGGCTGGCTCTAGAACTGGCTCCAGGCTCTTTTCAATTTTGTTCAGAAGCGAGAGTTCTAGAGCCAGGAAGAGAGCGCTGTAGAGCTACCCGCGCTCTTTTACGCAAGCAACGACAGCCGCCGACTGTTTTTGTGCACACGTATGAAAAAATTAGGGTACTAAGCGTGCGACGTGTGGAAAATTTGCAAAGACAACGATTTGTGGGCACCCATGTCACCTACGATCGCCAAATGTTGGTTGCCGAATGTTACCTAACACGCCAATAAAAAAGGGGTTATCCCAAAGTTTGATAACCCAGACTCTATAGACACGTGCATATATTCAAATGTGTACCTGCTAACTACATCAAGTTAAAGACTGGCCGTGACAGACATTCCGTTAAGGATTGACCAACATTCACGGGATATGTGATAATGTTGAAGTCAGGTATCAATGCACCACTTGAAACTAGAAAATTTAAACAAGCTAAAATCAAAACAAACACATTGTTTGAGATCAGCTGTTTTTGCTCCCGCTCTGGCCCCTCTCTATCTAACAAGTGGTCAGCAGCACAAAATATGATAATTCAATTTTTGCTGGTTGCGCATGCGAACAAAAGCAAACACATATTCACGCACACATACGCACTTGCTTCCTCTTGTGTTTACTCATACAAGCAAGCGCATTCTATTTTTAGGATTCCACCCTCATAACTATGTAAGAGCGCAGAGTGCGCGATTGTCGTTGCCGTCGGGAAAAATAGTCCCATAGCAAAACGAATGTATGGTCGTGATCTGTCTTCATGCTTAACGGTTTTTGGTCCTACCTTGTCCGCCCACTTACATATCTTCCTGAGTGTTAATTCCATAATAGAGCTGAGGGTGGACAGACTCCAGTGATAAATATGCTTATGTCATCCGCCTAAGCTGTTATCTTCGGTGCTTTCCTCTCGAAACTCTTGACCCCACCTTAGGGCGTGCTTCTTTGCGCTTCTCTCATCATGGAGGCAGTACCCCAATCGGATGGTACCGGCCTACAACTTAGAAGATTTCCTATCCACATGTTGATGGCGGGCTGCGTGTTCGCCTTTAGGCGTCGCTTTTAGGCGATCCATTATTGCGTCTGTTCTCACGTTGTTGAATGCCCCGGATATGTCTACGAACACTCCGAGAGCGTATTTCGAATTGTGCAGGACTCTCTTAGGCCTCGCGCACACTATAGCATGAAAGAGGAGCTGACGGCTGAAGCTTAAACTCCCGTTATAAGCTTGCAGAAACAAACACACTACTCTCTATGAAAGTGCGCACACTGAGAGGTGATCTGCTGTTATCAGCCATCAGCTCCTCTCCGCTCTGTTTGATCGAACAAACATGTTTGATTTTT